>PVKN010003928.1:0-35250 GCA_004027915.1 Capromys pilorides | reverse complement strand
AAGAAAGAAAGAAAGAAAGAAAGAAAGAAAGAAAGAAAGAAGAAAGGAATGAAGAGAAAGAAAGAAAGAAAGGAGAGAGAGAAAGGAAGGAAGAGAAAGAGAGAGAGAGAGAGAAGATGCTGAGGATGTAACTCAGTATTTAATTCCCAATATCACAAAAATATAAATAAAAATTTTGACACTCTGCACGGCATGACACTAGTTGCTCACAGAGCACGTGTTTGCCTTGTGTCTTGATTTCATGAGGAAGCCCTGTGATCTGGTCAGTCAGCATCACCTAAGGTCGCGTAACTGTACTCTAGGGTGGTCTCACAATGATGGATTCACGACGCCTTTCTTAGAACATTAATAAGCACCCTACAGGAGCCAAAGCTGGGCTGCAGGAGCACCTTCGTCCCCACTGCATCCACAGTGCCGCCCCTCCTGGCAGGGGCAGCTGCAGGTGTGAACGGCCACGGATACACTGCTGGACAAAAGAAGAGCCCAGGGCTGAGTGGAGCACGGGGAAGGGACCCAATGCCAGGAGGAGGAAGGGACACAGTACCTGCGTGAGTCTGGTACAGGAAGAGCTCCTGCCGAGCGCTGACCAGCCACACACGCTTGTCCACCACTGACCTTCGAGAAAGACAGAGCGTCATCCGTGGTACAGCATCTTCTGTGCTTGCATGTTTTAAATCTGCTACCAGCAAGGAGGATCGTGAACTAAACTCCTGTGGTGTCCAGAACTGTTTGGATACTGCAGCCTCTAGAAACCATAGAGCAAGCTCTGTGGAAAACTTCTATTTGGAAATAATGGCCACCTCACGGGGTGTCATGGCACTGACTGGAGGGATGAATGAGAAGGCCTTGCATAAAACAGCCTGCAGCAGGTGCTAAGTGGTAGTTCTATTCTTGAGAGGAAGAGAGAAAGAAAACAAAACTGTGTACTTTGGACTGCGCAGCTATACGTAAAGCATCGCCATCGTTATGCTAAAGTTGATGTCAGCAGCTAATATGCCTTCGTGCGTACAACACCCTGCAAGCTATGTAGTGGTGGAATGTGGGGTGAACACCCAGAAGCCCAGATCCAAATTGATCTCTCCAAAGCTTGGTGGGATTTGGACCCTGTCCACATTGAGTATGGCACTTTCTGGAATGTTAGAGTGCACTCCGTGGAACAGTACTTCATGAGACATACGTCCCAGCTTTAATTTACAGAACTTTGAGATTACTTAGGAAATAATTCCCAAAATTTCAGTGTTATCATGTCTATATTGAAAGACCTACACTGCTACAACTGAGGTGCAGGACACAGCTATGTGTACCCATGTCAAGAACACACGCAGGTAGGTGGCTGCACTACCTGTGGCAACCGGCAGATAAAGCAAGGGGAGGGGGGAGACCAGGCAAGGCGGAGGCCAGCCGGCCTGCTCCTGGATACTTACTTGCCTTTGTTAAATATGGAGAAGCTAATATTCTGGGAGCCTGAAACACAGAGAAGAAGATATTAATACTGAAATCTTCGTGATTCTTCGGGGGCCAAGCTGCTGCTCGCATGCGACCAAACACCCCAGTGCCATCACGTGACCACCTCATGCTATCGTTTCTTCAGGGTGCTCAACAGAATCAACCCACAGGCTTAGCACCACTGAAAACCTGCAATTCCAACAATGCAAGAACAAATGCAGCACCAAGAGCCCCAGCGTGGGTCTAGACTGAGCATAATTTAAATGCTGATCCAGGCCAGCCGAACAGCTCAGTGGATTAAAGCTCCTGCTTAGGCAGAGCACAGCGGTCAGGGGTTTGATCCCCAGGCAAATGAGACTGGTGGCGCACACTTGTAATCTCAGTGCTTGAGTGGCCGAAGATGAGAGAATCACTACAAGACAAATCTACGTAGTGAGACCCTGTAGACCCTGTAGACCTGTACCAAATATATAAAAAATAAAATAAACTCTGATCCACTTTTTGCCATATCAAAATTTGTCACCTGTAAAATGCAAAAAGTTCCACCAACCACATTAGCTATCATGGGGGTTGAATTAGCTTCTGTAGACCATGCTATAAGCAGCATTGTTCATAGAATTTTCTCAACAAATAACCAGCATCATCATTATTATTTTCTTGAGAACTAATTCTTAAAGTTGTTCATTTTTCTCTGATACATAGAAAGCAGTGAGGAAGACTTTGGCATGATCTCTCCACCGGACCTATGTAATCGCCCTCCACTCGGCAGGTCAGCATCCCAAGTCCGTGGTCCTCCCGGAGAGGGTAGCTAAGGAGGAAACAAACAGAGTGAGGATGAGCAAACAGCTCAGCTCACGGCTCTGGCCCTCCATGTGGGAAACGAAGGCATAAGCTATGAGGTGATGTTGCCAGAGAGAACGGACAGGCATGAAAGGCAGAACGAAGTCAATGAGACACCGTGGGGGTGATGCTAACAGGAGCTGTCACTGTATGTGCTGTCAGGCTTGCACACCGTGTGAGAGGCCAGACACGGCCTGCTCCTAACTGCCACGGGGTCCTCCCTTTCCAAAACCTATTCTATGGCAAACAGCAAAATCCTTATCAAAAAAAAGATATGAGGCCCAAAGCACAATCCTGGGAAAACAAATTAAAGAAAAACTGTATTATGAGATCTGGCTCTGTTTAACACTAGTTCCAAAAAGCTAAGCCATAGAATGTAATTCTTGTAATTCTCTCAAAGCAGATTAGGCCACCTAGTCCAGGATGAGGTGAAAATCCAGCAAAATGTTGGTTATATGAGCTGGACCATTTAGATACTCATTTTTTAAAAAATCAGGCACTTTTTTCTTTGGTTAATTCTTGTAATACAGTAGTTAAGAGTATAAGCTTTAGACCAGCTGGTTAGTCAGACAGGATTCTGTCCAAGCTCTGGGGCTCCCTATCTAGGAAATCTTGAGCAAGTTACTGGGGGCCTCAGTTTTCTCACCTGTGAAAAGACAAATAACCATACATATTCACAAAATTATTGAGTGACCTCACTATAAAGGCATTAGAGCAAGCCTTGGTCTGAACAGGCCCTCAGTCAATACTGGTGATTTGTTTTCAAGAAAGATGCTACTTTCTGATTCTTAATTTTACCTCTTGCGTGAATTCCTATCTTTCCCGCTAAGTCCCAAGATAAGGCAGTTTACAATTATGAGTGATTTACACTTTCAAGAGGTGTATGTGTGCGTACATGTGTGTGTATGTGTGTGTATGTTTGCGTGTGTGTGTGATATCTACATGAAGAATGTCATCAGTAAATAAAGGAAGATACTCACTGACTTCCCGTCTGCCTGTCTATAAGAGAACAAGGCGTGATCCATTTTTCTCCTTGAGCCTCCAAGACCAGTGGGCTGGATAACCAAAAGGCAACAAAACATAGGAGATAATCACGCAATACTCCTAATGAACATTCAGGCAGGTGATCAGCAGAGACACAGTTGAAAGCATTTCCCTCTGAATTTATGGGACACAATGGCAGGAGGAGGGATGCTGGGCCCTTAAAAGACATTAAATCAAATTCTCAGCCCAAGAGGGTACTCCGGACCCACACTGCATTCATATCACCAAGAGAGCACTGGACTCCCCCCAAAAAGTCCTCATCATCACATTGACTACATCAGGTCCCCATAGAACAACTGTGGAATTCGTGCCTTGTTCCGCCTCTGTAAGACTGCATCACCGGCCAACAATAAGATGAAACCGAACAGTGAATCTACACACTGTCAAGAAAATACTTAAGGTAATTTTCTTAGGAGACAAATTGATGGTTCCTTAACTCTAGTAATGTAGCTCAGCAACAAAGAGATGGAGAAAAGAGGAGGATGACTCCAACCCATCCAGGCTGAAGGGAAAATCAGAGGCAATGTGTAGCCTCTATGGCTTGGTATCCAGTGAGCCTACGCTGCTTCTAACTTATAAATCTATACTAGGGCAAGTTTTATGTGCCGAATATGGTAAACTGCTTAGCTTCCCACAAACTACAAAATTTAACATCTCACACCTTATTCTGCTCTCTCCCTCCCATGGATGATTTATTAGTAAAATTTTCTACCTAACAAGGCTCTAGTGAAAAAAAGTTGTGTTGACATTTTAATCTCTCCCAGAAAATCCTGAAAACTCCGGGGCTCTTGGTACCTGAGCCCGGGTTTTCTCCCCATCCCACTAACAGAATTTCTAGATGCCCAAGTAGACAACAGCTAGATAAGAATGTTATAATGGGCTTGAGGTTGACATATCATTTTACAAGGAATTTACTTCAGCCTGTGGGGCCAGGGAAGAAGGGTAGAATCAAAACAAAAAATGCAGACACAGTCACCACACAGTTCACACAGAGTCTGAAATGACCAGCTGTCAATAAATAAATGGACCAGCTTAAGTGTCCAGAAGTGACTGCATTAACAAAATAAAAGCTGAATCTTGGCTCATCGGGAAACATAAACAGCACAGAAAAATAGCAACTCTGTGACAGCAGCTTAAAACACATTGCTTCACAGCAGCCAGCCCCAGGCAGCCAACCTGCAAGCATGGAACTTGTTGAACGTGGAAGCAAACACCCCAAGACATGCTTACCTGTCAATGTACTCAGCATCCACATCAAAGGTTTCCAGCTTTCCCGTGATAATCCAGCCATATACGTGTATTAACTTCCCTGTTTTAAGATGAGTTTTTAAAAATTTAATCTACTTAGCTCAAACTCCTGATGTATAATGAAACTGTTTGTTTTGGACTACTGAGGCCCAGGATTCCAAAGCTGGTCATGATGCGTATACTAACACTTTTGACAAACTATATGATAGCAAAGGCAAACCACATGATCTAGTGATCGTTATGATTACTAAAAAGGCTAAGTAAGCAATTATTTCTAACACAGATTTAATGATCTATGCACAAAGAACAGAAGGGATAACAGGTCTTCTTCATGTTTTTCTAAGATGAGAAAAACCAGGAAGGATGGCTGACTGGTATATAGGACCCTGTTTACTCTCTGTAGATCGCCCACCCAACAGGGAGGCAAGAACAGCTCCCCTTGGGGTGCCTCATTGTCATGAGACTTTCCTTGGGATCCCTGCTAAACAAACAGTTGATACCATGCGATCTCACTCCTGTGAAATTTTAAAAAGCTCATTTTGTAGGAGCTGAGACTAGAATAGTGCCTAATAGAGACAGGAGAAAGGAAGGTGAAAAAGTTGACCATCAAAAGTGATGGAAAAAATAAGTTCTGATATTCCCTGACACAATAGGAGATAGATATACTTACCCTGGTTTTTCTATATATAAACATCAGACTATACCTCATAAATATGTACAAGTTTATGTGTCATTAGAAAATAAAATTGATAAGCAATATAAACAAGTTCGTATTATATAATCTCATGGATCTTGAGATTCTGTGCTATTTTCCATATCTCAAAGTACAAAAGATAAAGACCATGGGTGACCCAGGTGGACAGAAGCTAAAGAAGTGTACAGAATGGCCTGCACTCTGGATTAGAGGGTGGGCATCCACTGGGTAAAGAGGCTTATACTCAAAGACAGGACATGCCAGGCCCAGTGCCATCTACCCATGGTCCCAGCTAGTCCAGCTGAGCCAGGAAGACTGCCTGACTCCAAGAGTTTGACATCGGGCTGGGCAACCTAGCAAGACTCTTGTCTTTAAAAGGAGGAAAATGTAATAGGATAAACAGGGTATCTGGAAGCAATTATATTTGCCTAACCCACTGGCCTGGCACAGGCCGGCAGGAGGACGCCCACCACCAGGTCTGCTCCACACAGCCTTCGGGGCTCTCCCCCGGGTGTCGAGTTTCCCCTGACCTGACCCTCTTCTGAGTCTACAGGCACAGAAGCAGGGGCTCAGCAAACCCTCTGAGCAAGTTGTACCCCCAGTGCTACCTCACTCATGCTGCTCGTGGGAGCGGGAAAGTTGTCTACTATGGCTCCTCCAAGAGTTTGTGAGGCCCTACCCAACTGAGCCAAGTCATGCCAAGCCGCAATTTGGTGACACCAGGGGTTGAGCACTGAGTGACACAAGACAAAGTTTTAGATAAACACGTCACAGCAAGACGATATAGTTAAAATTCACCACGTGATGAACTTTTTAAAAAGAAATTTTATTTATTTATTTATTTATTTATTTATTTATTTATTTGGTACTGGGTCTCGCTGCACAGCTCACACTCATAGCGATCCTCCTGTCTCAGCCTCCCCAGTGCTGGGATTACAGGTGAGCACCACCATGCCCGATGTAGGTGCCAGCTCAGTGGCATGGCATACAGTACCAGGGATCAAACCCAGGCCCTTGCACTTGCCAGGGAGGCACTTAGACCGCTGAGCTATCTCCCCAGCCCCATGATGAGCCTTTTGTGTAGGGAATTTAGTCATCTAAACTCCGACTTTCTATGTAAAAGGAACTGCTTAGAGGTAAGAGTTGTACAGTAATACAAAACCGGAAGGAGTGGAAGAGAAACAGGTTTCTCGGGAATTCATGGGGTCACGGAATCCACAAGACTGGAGTTTCTTCAGGGACACTTAGTACCTTAAAGAACAGCACCAAGATGTCCCTGTGCACCCAGCAGGAGAGGAGGGAGCGTCTCCCAGGGGCGATTTGTGCTGAGGTAAAGGGATCCTGTCAGGCCCGAACAACCGTGGAAGGGTTGATGGGCAGCAGTAGTGACCATGGGGTTCCAGTGACCATCCTGAACCCCGCGACCTAGACAAAGGTCGTAGAGTTCGTGAAAGTCTGGCACCCTTGGAGTTTCCTGCTTCTGCTGAAAACTGGCAGAATCGCTCTCTCTAGCTAACAGAACCATGCCATTGATTCTTTACCATTAAAAACATGATTTTAAAAACAAGTCACAATTTATAGATATGAGGAAACCCTGTGAGGCTTTGTTTTGTTTCAAAATGAAGAAGCTGCAGAGAGGCTGCTGAGCCGCCCTGCCCCTCACTTTGAGGGGGTCAGTGTTGCAGCAAGGCCGTGAGCCACCGTGAGGGCTCCAGGGCTGCAAGGCCTCGCCTCTGCTGCCCGCACCGCTCCACAGGCAGGCGGCCATGTTCAACGGGGGTGACCACCTAGAAAGCAACCACAGAAGCACAGCCACGCAGCTGGCGCCTGGAGGGACCCCAGCCGGGCCGCCACCAGCCGTGCCCCCACCAGCCGTGCCCCCTGGAAGGGGCTCTGCTCAGTGGAGAAGCCGCCTGCAGGCCCCTCCGCGCCCTGAGTCGCGTTTCCCATCTCCAAGAGCTGGTTCTCGCCTCATCCCTCGCCCTAACAAGACGTCTACCACCTCGACAAGAGCTTTCCGCCGCTGAAGCAGCAGGAACCGAAATATCTGCGTGTGGTTTAAATTTTAATTTTAACAAAACATTTCCGTGTACTGGTGACTCAGACTAATGAAATGAAGTGAGTCTGTGAAAAGCCCACGTGAGTAAAATAATGTCTGTTTCATACATATAGATATATGTACTTCAATCCCTGAGTTCAAATCTCAGCTTGTCAGTGTGGAAATAATCACTCTTATATTACTGGGCTTTTATGAAAATTCAATAAGATAACATAAAGCTTAGAATGGAACCTGGAACACAGTAGAGTTTTAATAAAAGTTTGTTATTATGGGGATAATTATACAGCTAAGACCAGTAGTGTTTTCTACTTCCTCCATTCTCTAGCTCTAACTGATTTGATTTTGCTGGACATTTGTTCTTATCATGTTTTGGTTTCTTATCAGTGAAGCAAGAGAACAAAAGAGCCCAACGGTGAAACCAAGCTGGGTTAAAAATGAACCAGAAGCTGGCACTTGTTCTCAAAACAACTTCAGCAGAGAAGCTAAATCATCCCATGTACTGAGGCCACCCACCAGCCTAGGAGAATTTCCAACCAACTTTTTTTCACCTTGACAACAGTCGTCTTACCTGGAACGCCACTTGGAGGATGAACTCGGTAAATAACAGGCGTCTGCGCCTTAGAAAACTGTTTAGAAAATAGGATCACAAGAGAGAATTCTGTTAGATTGTCCATGAACACAAGTAGTAGTAGCCATTGCTCCTGAAACGTTAGACTAACATACAACCTGGTGTGTTTGCTCAAACCACCTTCGTGCCTACTTCTTATCAGACTCATATTTCTGTGAAGCGGAAATGACAGGGGGTATCACACATGTAAAGTAAAGGGAATTGGATCGAGGCTGTGCCACATTGTCCAATTCTTGGCAGGCGTGTCTCGACCTGCCTACCCACCTTCCCCAGGGACACATTCAGCAGAAAGTGATCATCATGGCGCGTTAGCAGCCCAAATGCCAATGTGTTCACGCCACCGCGGATTGTGTTTTCAACTTTATCAGCCAGGATCTTGGTAGGAATCAGCCAGCTACAAAAAATAAGTGGCTGGATGTGAACTCGAATGAGGCAGCCAAAGAAGCATGGCAAGGTGCCTGGGGGAAGGAAAATGATGCAAAAGCTTCGAGGATGGGAAGCAACTTGGTTCTTCTAGGGGGAGGAAAACAGAAACAAGAGGAGAGGACTGAACCTCCTAAGTTTGATCCTAACACTCCAAAGCAAATTAGACTGCCCTTCTCCTTGAAATACATCATGTTAAACACAAGTTCTGCATAGTAGAATCAATAGCCTAGAACAGAGAAGACATCTGGACTTTGTAAACGAACAGAGCAGCTCAATCCGGGATGACCGCCACACTGCTGGGAGGGAAAGAGACACTGAGGCTCTCTGAGGAATTCTGTTATGTCAACAGGCCTCGGGGCTATCCTGAGACTAGTTCCTGCTCTGTTAGAAGATTACTCCTGGACCAGTCTGAAGAAATGGAGAAGCACAAGGATGGAGGGACCAACTAGAGGCCAGGAACGGTAGAGGAGACCAGAGGTACAGAGGGGTCCGGTAACAGGTACCAAAGCACAGTTAGGGAGAAACAAGTACCGGTGTTCTGCGGCACAAGTAGGATGAACAGAGTCCACGCCAATTTATAGATTTTAGTTTAAAAGTTAGGGGAAGAGTTCAAAGTTTCCCAGTATAAAATAAGGAATCTTCAGGAAGATGCAGCCGGTGGAAGGAGGATGGACAGACCAAGCTAAGGTCTGGGCTATGAGCCTCAGTCCCCTACCCGGGAGGAGGCTCAGCCACCCACCTTCCCTGGGCCTCAGGACGGCCTCCCTTCCACACCCTCTGCACTGTTTCCCACTTGTAGAACAAACTAAAGCAAATAGTTCTGTTGGATCTGCATCCAGCAGTACAGGAGTCCGTCTGCTCAGGGAGAATATCACCAGACAATGATAACTTGTTCATCAACAGCCCGAAACAGATGCTGAGAATCAACAACGTGGACGGCACCTGTCAAGCGCGGTTCTCGGTATGGATCCACGTAGCTAGACCGTGCGTCCCTCGGGTTATCTGCCTCGTCACTAAAGGGAAAGATTAGAAAATAGTTCCCAGAACGTAGGGTCAGCCAGGGGGCCCGGAGCACGATGCCGCAGCTTCCCAGATGAAGACCTGGCTCAGATCGCACCAAAAGATAGGGGCGGGCTTAGTTGCACATGCGCCTGCCCAGCTGTCGGTCCCTGCTGGGGTGGCCACATGCCCTCATCGTGCCCACCGGACCTTTACCACGGGAGCATCAGCAGGGAGAGCACGGCCCCGCCCCACCTCACACAAATGAGGAAGAAGGAACTGCAGAGTTCCGACCAAGGAAAGCAGCCCGCCTCTCCGTCCCCAGTTGGAGATGTAGATGCTTGTGAACACAACAGCAGCTCCTCCGCTGCTCTCCCCCAAGTCTTCAGAACACAATGGCCACAAAAAGTCTTCACTTCTAATTCTCTCTGAACTGACACAGGCTAGAATGGTACATTTCTCCGAGAAACAGGCCCCTAGTCACCCACCAGGCAAGACACACGACAGTGAAAAATTAATGAGCTTCTACAGCAAGCTCCCCTCCTGCTGGTCCTTGAGCTCTAGCGAGGTCAGCTGGGGGGCGGGGGAAGCAGCGGATTACAGTGACAAAGCCACTGCCACCAGCCGCTTCACAAGCCTTCTGTGAGCTGCTCAAACTTGTCATGCCCGCAGCAGGCTCTTCCGAGTGGACTGGCAAGATGAAATTAATTTTTAATATTCACGTTTCCTCAGTTCCTGTCCCCAAACAAAGAGCCACAGAGTAATTTATTTAGCTTGGAATGCCTCTCGCTAACTGCGTCCCTGGTGGTTCTTCATCGATTCACCACACTGTGCTTGTTCCCTTTGATGTGCAATTTCAGGATATGTTTCTCTCCTTTCCCTCTCTTGCCGTGCTAATCCTTTACTAAGAAGGAAAAGTACTGTCTGGGGTGAGACCTGGCATGGTAATTAAGGATGTGTGGCCATCTCTCTCTTTTTATGTTCTTGGAGACCTGTAGAGGTGGTGGCCCCGCCTGTACTGTAGGGCGAGGGAACTATTTTTCTTTCCATTCAGTATGTGCAGAAACAAATGTACAGAAAGCAAGGTCTGCATGGACTTAGAAACAGAATGTTAAGTGGAAGTGGATGACAAATTCTAATTCAAAACCAAATTTCCTATATAAAATGTGAATCAGAGGGCTGGAAAGATAGCTCAGCAGACTAAGCATCTGCTAGGGCAGGTGCAGGGACCAGAGTTTGGTCCTCAGCACCATGTGGCAGCACTGGCCCCACCCCCGGGCACACTGAGGGCCACTGAGACCAGAGACTGGGAATGGTGGTGCACGCCTGTAATCCCAGCGCTAGAGAGGCTGAGACAGGAGGATCACTAAGAGTCTGAGCTGCATAGTAGACCCGGTACCAAATACATACAATAAAATAAAATAAAAATGTGAATCATGTTAGATGTGAGCTTGGAAAGTGGAGTCTTAACTCTAAAAGAGCATCAGTTAGTAGCTCAGTTGAGGTCTTTGAAAGCGTTCTTAAACCAGAGGCGCTCTTGCTAAGAGCAGGGCCAGAGCTCTGCCTCTTAGGGGAAGCCTAGAGCTCACTCTTGGGAGATCATTTTGGTGTAAAACCAGCCAGGTATGGATTGTAGACTGAACCAAACCTGAATTTAAGACCCAGTACAGATACAGAGGCTCTAAAGTAAGTCAGTCACTGTCCTCATTAATTCTCTCTCCCTCTCCCCCTCCTTCTCCTTCCTCTCTCTTTCTCTCCACCCCCCCCCAATATCATCAAATCCCATGAAAGATAATCTCACCAAGAAATGCCTTTTTCAATCTAGTACCAGCAAGATTAGCAGAAATCTAGCATGAAGTAAAGGGACAAGTAGATCGTGGGTCTCTTCACCAGGAAATCTGGGTCCCTGAGTCCCCTCACTGAGCTCACTTTCAATGAAATACTGATCCCCAAGGGGGACCTCTGTAGCCCCTCTGTGAACTTCAGGCTGAGTGTGAATTGAGGGTCAGTGGCAGGTGCAAGTCCTGGTTTTGCCACTCACAGCCTGGATGCCCTGGGCAAATTACATAATCTCCCTCAGCCTCAGTTGCCCATCTGTGAGAACAGTATAACAAATGGGTACCTCATAAAATCAGTGGGAGCATGACACATTGCACAGTGTACATGAGCAGCTATCAGGAGAGTGACGCACAGCACTTCACACTTGTCACGGACCAGGAGCCCCATCACTCCCACCCATCTTTCTTCTTACTCTGTGAAAGTGGACACTGGCTGACTTATAACTTGTGGACAACACAAGCAGACTCTCAGACTAGGCAAACCCATTTTTGCATCCTCTGGACCCACCTTGAAGGTACAGTTGTCCTGTGGTCCTGGACCTGGGCTACAGACAACCCGTCCACTAGAGCGCAACTCCAGGGAGTACAGACCCTCATGGGCTTCGGACAGCAGGGATCTGAGGACAGAGAGTGGGGCCTTAGCATGCACAAGCCTTGGGCTCCCAAGCCACCAGCTCCTGGCCGCTGCTGATTTTCTCACTGCACTTATAAAGCAAAGCTCACCAAACTTTCTGATAGTTCATCTCTTACTTCCTAGATCCACTTACAGTTACTTTAAAAAACTAGGCTCTCGTACAGCACTGATTTTAACACTGCAGTGACTGATGCAGAGAACTCAGTTACATCTTTGTATAATGAATATGACACTATTTCACTGATGATAAACTATATTTTTACACTTGAACATTAATTGAATTTGATATCTAGCTTCCAGTCAATTAGTGTCACTAAGAGAATTTATTTCTTTTCCTCTAAAAAGATGTCATAAAATCAATGGTGCATCTTAATGTCATTAGTAGAACTGAGTCAAATCCTAAGAATTTGACTTATTTCATGACAAATTCTTGTAGGAAGTCTATGCCTATGAATACCATGAAAAACCTAAAGGAAGCATAATTAGTCTTCAAATTAATGATGCTATAAGAGGCTCATAGAGGGGCCAGGAATATAGCTCAGGGCTGTAGCACTTGCCTGACATCCACAAGGTCCTGAGTTCAAATCCTGACACCAAAAACAAAAATGATCACTGAACAGATATGGACTGAGCATTGCCTCCTCACAAGGTATTGTTCAGTGTCCCATAGGCCCTATACCAGTGAGAGCAAACACACACCGCACATCTGAAACACTGAATTCTATGGGGATGAATCCACCAAATGCAGCTGGCCGACTGTCACAAGAAACAAGGCCACCAAGGTACATGCTGTGCTTTTATACAAATTACAAAAAGATTCCCCTTCAGGCTGAGAGCACACGGGCCAGGTGTGGTGGTGCACAGCTGCACTCCCAGCATTCCAGAGGCTAAGAAGGATCATCGGTGGCTCAAGGCCGGCCTGAGCTACATAACGAGACCCTTTTACAAAATAAAAAATAGAAACAACAGGATGACAGCACAGAATGCAGGCATGTATGTGTCCTGTGGTTGAAAACCTAAAAGAGGTTCGTCTTGCCCTTTTAAAACAGGGGAAGAGGGCTGAGGAGATAGCTCAGCAGTCTAAGCACTGATCTGGCAAGTGCAAGGACTGGGGTTTGATCCCCGACACCACATACGGTGCCAGCTGTGGAACACCTGGCACACCATGTAGCAAGCTCCTGAATGAATGAATGAATGAATGAATGAATAGATATTGCCCAGCAGTACGATTAGGGATGGGATGGCATATGTAGTATGGTCAGTGGATTTCAATGGGCAGATGTGGAGGAGAGAAACCCTCCTGAAAGTAGGAACAGAAACCAAGAGGAAATAGCAATGCGCGTCCTTTCTGCAGGGGTACACCTTCACGCCACATCTCCACAACATGCGTAAGATGGAGGAGCTCATGCAGGCTTCATGGGTGAGCAGACTTTGAGTGCAACAGGACCTGGAATCCTGTGTAAGTATTTCCTCAGCAGAAGCACAGTAGAAGCGAACCAAGTGACTGACTGAGCCAAAGCAGACTGCCCTCCTCACGGGTTTTGGACTTAGACACAGTCAGCTCAAGTATCTTCACGTTCTTCCCCATTTGCTCATCTTCCCTTGAGCCCTGGAGACCTCGTGGCAACCTTGGAAAACGTCCATTCACTCAGAAAAGTTCCAGAAGCAACAGTTGATCGTTGTGGTTAGAAAAGGTATTTCT
The DNA here is from genome assembly GCA_004027915.1 of Capromys pilorides. Lineage (NCBI taxonomy): Eukaryota > Metazoa > Chordata > Mammalia > Rodentia > Capromyidae > Capromys > Capromys pilorides. The sequence continues at coordinate 21,692 of PVKN010003928.1, read as the reverse complement.
GTACTAGGCCACCAAGAGCTCCCGAGGTGGCAAAAGCCACCCACCCTGTGCAGCTAGTGTACCTGGTCCGGCACATCACCACAGGCACCTCCGAGAAAACAGGAGTGACGTCACAGGGGACTCGGGGCCAGGCCGGCGCGGCCACGCTCACCAGGCTTATCTCCAGCTGAGAGCCGTTGCGGGGGTAGAGGACCCCCGAGTCCAAGCCTGCACAGAAGGGAAAGGGCAAATTCAAGGCTGAGCCGTTGTAATCCACAAAGGTCAGTGCAGAACTGTGGCCTTGCGCTGTGGGGGCAGCACAGGACGCCATTGGGTGCTGGGGTTCAGCTCCCACTCCCAAGGCATTTGTGCTCGCTGTAGAACAGAGCTGTCTCGCGCATAGGCTTATAAAAAATAACCTCTGTTCAGTTTGCCTAAAACCAAGAAAGGACATTGCAGCCCCTAGAGGTATTCCGGACCGTGCTACAGATGGACGCACTGGGCCGCGGCTTAGATCGCAACTACAGAATCATCGAGAAGAAATACACTGGAAGAAGCTGGACAGAGAGACAGGGACGCCACGCAATCCCATCCCCCGCTGGAGCGAGGCAAACAGGCTTCGCTGCGAGGCGCCTGGCCGGAGCCGGCGAGCCCCTGAAGAGCCAGAGCGCGCCCATCTGTCCACCTTTCGCAGCCCGTCTTCACACCCGCCCTCGAGCAAGGAGGGCGAGCGCCTCCTTCCTGCAGAACCGCGAGGCAATGGGAAGCCTCCCGCGCGTGGTGCCGCGCACCTACCGTCACACGTGACCGTGAGCCACGTCCCCCCCGCCACGCTGCCTTCTCGGGGCTCCAGACGTAAACTCAGGTGCGGCACTGTAGGGGAGACAGACAGTGAAGTGAATGTCAGGTTTGATTCGCTCGCTTCTTAGTGCTTCAAAGCCAACTGGTGGGCGTGGGAATCACAGAAGAGCCTGCACATACACACACACACACACACACACACACACACACACACACACACACCGCCCTCCCCAGGTTTGTGGCTCAGCCTCTGCACTTCCAACCCCGGGCTACTGCTCCCAGCAGCACCCCACCTCAGACCTCCTGTTTCATGGTAAATTGAGCCTCTTGTTGCAGAACCAGAATCCCAGCATTGGCCAGAAAGGTCTTAGATTCCCGCTCCCTTTTTTTTTTTTTTTTTTTTTTTTTAATATTTATTTAGTTATTTGCTTGTTTGTTTCTTTATTTATTTATTGTATTTCAGCCTGCACTGGTGGTGGGGCTGGTGCAGCATGTGGTGCCGGGGATCAAACCACAGTCCCTGCAGTTGCCTGAGCAGGCGCTTTAGACCACTGAACCATCTCACCAGCCCCCCGCTCACTTTGAAGTGGCATCAAGGACACATTTGTTCCCAGCTGAGCCCGGGCCACTACTTCCCTTTTCCCACCTCTAATCATGTAGCCAGATTTAAGGGCAAGACCAGCACTGACTTCCTGTATTTCCACTTCCTACAGGGGGCAGCGGGCCGTCGGGTAGCTGTACCCACTTTGATTCTCCCACTCGGTGCCCTGCTCTCTGGCTTTCCATTTAGAATACATGAACGGTTCCCCAGATCAATACAGCACACCCTACATTGTTGTCTTGACTCCTCAGAAAGGGCCACACTCGTGGCTGAAATGTCCTTTAAGCTGTCAACTCGGACCTCCCGCGGTGGGCTAGGGTGAGTTCACCAAAGCAGCCGTCTATAAGCCTGACCTTAGCGAATCCTTCCATCCTTAGCAAAGGGAAACCGTTTGGAGGAAGCCAGCAAAGATCGGACGGCCCCTCAGGGAGGAGACAGCAAAGAAAGCGCGACCCCCCGTGGGGTGCTTTGTCATTGCCATGGCACATTAAGGGACGATCCACACCTGTGACCCGTGCCCTGGGTCACACCTGAGGGGGAGGCCAGAAGCCACGTCAGGATGACCAGCATGGCAGGCCCAGCCAGCTAGACCACATTGTCCCTCAGAGATGGTGAGATGCCCTCAGTCAGAGACAAACATGATTGACATAAGATGCCAAGAAAGCCAGCCAGATAGTTCGGCAGACTAAATGCCTGCTTAAGCAAGCTAAGACCCAGGCTCGATCCCCAGCACCACAGGATACACCGGCCCACCCCCCACCCCCAGGCATGCTGAGCCAACCGCAGAGACCAGGCATGGCGGCACATGCCTTATAGTCCCAGTGCTAGGGAGGCTGAAAACAGGAGGATCACTATGAGTCAAAGCTCCACAGTGAGACTCCATACTGAATACATTAGAAAAAAAAAAGAAGAAAAAGAAAATGCTGAGGATAACTAAATTCACAAAAATCTGCAGATGTGATTTAAGAAAAAGGGATTGTAATGTAAGCAAGTAATTAATCACTATGATAAGTTACTCCCTTGGGGATGGCAGGCCAGGAAAATCTAAAAGGAATGACACCAGATAGGTCGGAAAGAAATGTTAAAAGAAAGGTTGTAAATTATTGCTGAAAGCTATGAACTATCACAGTAATCCCCAGTGGCTGTTAAAAGCTGACATTTCTCTCCATAATGAATGAATATATGATTTTAACATTAATCAGAAAATATTGATCATAATTAATATTAATCAAAAATTATTAGACAGAAAATTTCAATCCAGATGCAGATATTTCCTTCCAAAACAATATTTTTAATTTGTTTTCAGTTGACAAATAATATACACACACACACACACACACACACACATATATATATATAGTCAGAAGGTACAACCAGAATATTTAACTAGTAGCAACAGTTCTCAAGAAAGGTAATCCAATGAGTTCTATTTTATAATCCATTTAAACACATTTTAGAGCCAGAGAAATAGCTCTGAGGCATAGTTGCCTGCCTGGCAAGTGTAGGGTCCTGAATTTGAGTCCTAGGGGCAAAAAATGGAAAATAAGAACACACTGCACTCACCAGACAAAAGCAGCACTTCAGCACTCAGCAGAAGGATCGCCCAGCCGGCCATGGTGTTGAGGGAAGTCAGCACTCGAGAGGTTTCTCAGGCTCCACAGACGTGTTCACTGTCGACTGCAGATGCGTAGCTGTGTGCTTTATAAAAATACAGTAAGAAGGCCTGTCCTCTTCCTTATATAGGGTCACTTTGCGCCCCTGAAAGATGTTAAGGAGATGACAGAAACAAGCGCCCCGCATCTTGAAAGGGACGCATTACCATCCCAAGCTTGGGTAACAGGGATCAGCCGCGCCTGTGACAGAAACCCACCGCCACTCAGCTCCCCTTGCTGCCCCAGCTGATTCTGTGGATGTTTAGGAAGGGTAAACAGAAGCAATATCTTTCATGAACTTGTTATTCAACAAAACCTGGATTTTGAAAATGACACTAAGCTTGGGAAGATGATGAAGGCAGGAGCCTGTTTGCCCCTGCCCTGCCCTGCCCTGCCCTGCCAGCCTTCCTGAGTGGCTCTGCCCATAACCCTGCGCTGCAGCTGCAGTGTCCTCTCACTGCTTGGGCATGGCCCCTACACTCCAGCCTCTGCCTGGGCTCCACCTGGGCCCCTCCTGATCCCCTAGCTGTTCCATGGCACCATGAGTGCCCGGCCCCAATATTTCCCTGCCCTTTCAGTTCTCTTTGACTCTCCTTTGAAACTTGTAGCTCACATGCTGTGAGCCTGACCACCACACAGGATTCATCTTTCAGGGAGCGCCTCATTCGAGGAGACCCAGGCACCTCTCTTCTACGTCCATGAAGTCTTTCAGTGCAAAAACCCCACACAATGCCCACTGAGTTCTAATTAAGGGATACATTTTAAGCACTGGAAATTCAGTTTTGTCTCAAGTGAGAAAAATGGCTTTCATGTCCATGTAGGACAGGCAGAACCACAGAAGCCTGGCTCAAGCTTCTCCTGATGCCCACCTGCACCGCCCAGACACAGGGATGCCTATCTGCACCACCCAGCCGCAGGTATGCCCACCTGCACCACCCGGCCACAGGGATGCCCACCTGCACCACCCAGCCGCAGGGATGCCCACCAGCACCACCCAGCCGCAGGGATGCCCACCCAGTGCCTGTTTTAGGAAAGGTACAAAGCCACTCTCCAGCCCCAGAGAATGTGAAATTCTTTTCAGTACTATTCTGGGGTCTTCTGATATTCCAAAAACTAAAAGTATTAAGCATACGTCTTTTACTAGATATACATATAATTTTTTAATTTTTAAAAAACACTGGCAGTAGTGGAAGTTATACCACTTCACAAAACACAAAAGTCCTACAGGAAAAAAAGCATCTCCAAAAAAACTTTCAATAAGCTTATTACCCAGGTATATATTGGTTAAGATAGCTCCTCCCACACAAAACAATACACGAGGCGCAGAGGAGTTTTTTCTCAATTCTGGCGCCAGATCACTATTTTACTTCAGTGCTTATTTCCAAACTGGGAACAATGGAAATAAGTGTTCGCACATTTTCTAAAACTTTCTATTGAGAGTATCATTTTTCCTTTAAAGTACAGCAGTCTAATCAATAATATACAGAACTTTTCTTGGTATGGATTAATCGATCTACCAATTCTTCCTAAAGACAGATTTAGTTTCCCTTCATGAAGGTCTCAAGCGCATGGACTAGCAGAGAGCTTTCATCAGCTTTCTTTCTCCTCTTTCTCCCTCTTCTCCGCTGCCCTCTCTCCTTCCCCTCCCTCTTGCTCCCTGCTTTCCCCATTTCCCACCTCTGTAAAGAACTGAGGCCGCCGCCCTTGCTGTGGGGTCCCCCCCCCCCTTCTTCACCACAACATTAGCTGGAGAAGCAGAACCTACAGCACAGCAGCGCTCCGGTCTCCTGAATCGAATGGCACCTTTTTCTGCTCCTGCCTCACTGTGACTCAGAGGAGTAATTCCCTTCCCCTTCTTCTTGAGCTGCTTCTGCCAGACCCCGACGACTGTGTGATCTGGTAACTGGCCAGCCTGCCACCGTGCACAGGCAGCCCACTCACACTGGAGTAGAACCCACCCAACTGGTTTGTGCCCTGGCCAGGCGTGAACCTCCATGAACGCTCAGAGCTGGCCACAAGGCAGCATTAATGATTAACACAAGCAGTTCTGCCTTTGTCCTTAGGGCCCTTTATTAGTGACCAAAGAAGGTATATTACATTTTTCTACACTTACTGCATGTGCCCTAGATAAGAATTTTCAATAAAATTCCACCCAGTGAGACAAATAGCCATCCAATGATTGAAAGAATTTGCCCATAGGTCAGTGCTAAACTGACAGTGGGAGAGAAAGGTCCTCCAGATGGCTGATGTCCACTTATTTGCTCCTGCCAGGGTACGGGCTCATGTGGATGCACTCATGGCAAAGAGTAGGGTCCTGAGAACAGAGGCAAAGTGACTTGTTCAAAGTCCTTCAGAGAAGGAGCTCACAGCCACCTCATTCTTCACGGTTCACCGTCCTTCCTCACTAAGGCCTTACCTTGCTCCATCGCCTTCCATGACAGTAAGTTTTAACCCTTGGCCTGACAGTCTCTTGATAAAAAGTTAAAGAACCAGTAGACCTAGCAGGGCCAGCACTACCTAAGTGACTGAGTCCATGTCTGACTTCTCTGTCCCTCTTCCGCTGCCCATTCCAACTTAGGTCTCCTATTCATCTCAGTCTCTACCTTTTGGGCCTTGGTAGGAAGACCACCTCATCTCCTTGCCCCATACTTCCCTTGGGAAGACAAGGCCTTTGAGGATAAATCAGCCATCTCATCTCCACCTCTAAAGAACATTAAGAGACCTGAAGGGGCAACCAATGGCAGCAAGATCGTATCTAAGCCACAGAAGAGCAGCACAGATCTGAAAACGTGAAACCATCCCCTAGAAAGCCAGCATTGACACCAACTCTTCTGTGTAACATTGCTTGGCAATTAGTGATAAATCAAAGTACTTTGTGGGGCTGCAGCTACAAATGCAGAGAGAGGGTGCCTGGCTTCTCTAACTTTATTCCTGGGGCACCAGGGAGTAAGCCTCCCTGACCATAACTCACATGACTCATTCGTGTTCTGGACAAACACGTGCTCAGAGCCTGCCTGTAAGGTTTTATAAACCCTTCCCACACTCTTATAAACCTTCCCCACGCTTTCAGAAACACTTTTAATGTTCTTAACCATTTTCTAAACTAATAAACTTAAGTAATTTTAACAACATACTCGTACAGTACTGCAAAATCCTGTGATATAGCAAAAAATCTGCAATATATAATTTAGATTAATGGTTTTTGAAAACCCACAAAACTGACTCTATGAAAGTCGAACTGTGAAATAGCGAGGGGCTACTGTATACCAGATCAGCCAAAGGGGTATAATTGCCCTAACCGATTGCTCTTCTTGGTACACCCAGGTTGAGATTGCCTAAGGGTCATAAAAAAATACCATAGGCCAGTGCCACTGGGAGAAGTAAGCAGCAACTTCTCATCTCCAGTAAATCAAAAAGGTAGGTCCCTGCAACAGATTTAAAATCAAAAAGCCAGCTGCATATGGAAAACACCACAGAAAAGTAATTATTTCTTAAGAGTTCCAAATACTAGCAATAAAGCTACTCACCATAGGCTATTTACAGGCATCAAGCTGGGAATTAAACTAAAAAAAAAAATGAGAAGACACCTAAACAAGGTACAGTCCCAGATAACCAGCTCACCAAAGGCAAACCCAAGGGTGGCAGTGAGGTAGAACAATACAAAAGCCACCCGCTTCATCTCTCTGAAGTGGTAATAGTGGAAGTAACAAAACAGATGAACAAGTTTCTAGAAAAGAAAATCAATTCAGAAATAATTTCTCAGATAGCTACAGAGATGGTGAAAGACGTGCTTTGTGACTCTAGAGCAGATACACATAAAAAATAGAGGAGCTTAGAAAAATGATTGAAACTGTGAAAAACCAACAGAGAAGGGAACTGGAGGCCATGAAACAGATTCAAACAGATATTCAAGAGACAAAAAATTCTACCTAAAATATGCAAATGATGAGATAATATGATATGATATGTCTGATGAGACAATGTGAAGACAGAATATCAGATATGGAAGATGGGATTGCTGTTAGTGATCATGAAAGGAAAAGTTTCTTAAAAATAGCAAGAAACTATGAGAAACCAACTTGGCAGCTACTAGGAGCTACAAAGCATAAGAACATAGGTTGATCAGAATCAATAGTAAGGCAGGAGGTAGCACAACTGACATAAAACATCTATGCACAGATGTTAGGGAAGAAAACTCAAGCAGGGAAGAATTTGACATATAGATTCAACGAAACAGACTGACAGAATGGATCTTTAAAAAAAAAAATCCAACAATATGCTGCATACCAGAAACACATTTAATTAAAAAAAGAAATTCATAGGCTAAAAGTGAGAGGGTGGAAAACAACATGACAGGAACCCAGAAAAAAAGGAGGGATGCTTTTGCTGTTGACCAATAAAGTGGACTTCAAGCCACAACTGATCCAGAGAGACAAAGAAGGCCATTGCATCCTCATAAAAGGAACAACCCAAGGGGATGAGACAATAATCGCAAATAATATAGGGACCAAATACCAGTGTACCCACCGATATAAAAAATATATTAACAGACATGAAAAATCAAATAAACACTAATACAATTGTGAGGGACCTCAATACTCCACAGCTCAACTAGTCATAAAATCAACAATGAAATATCAGAACTGAACCCATTTTTAGAACAAATGGACTTAGTAGATGTCTACAGAGTGTTTCACCCCAGAGCATCAGAATATGTATTTCATCTGCACTTGGAATGTTCTCCAAAATAGGCCACATAGAACATGTTCTAGCAAATGCAGAGGAAAGGAAATCACCTGATGCATATCACCAGGCCATAGTGCAATGAAACTGGGCCTCAATTCCTAAAGAAACCATAAGAACTTCATAAACACATGGAAGTTAAATAATACCCTCCTGAAACAAATGGGTTACATATGCAGTTAAAGAAGAAATTAGACAGTTTGTATATATAATTGAGTGATAGTGAAAATAAAACACACTGACATTATGGAACACAATGAAAGGGGTTGTATGAGGGAGATTTATAGCAGTGAATAACTACATCGGGAAAACAGAGTGAACTCGAATAAAAGCCTAATGTTAAGCCTTAAGCTTCTGAATAAAAGAACAAAGTCAGGACCAAAGTTCATGCGAAAAAGGAAACTGGAAAGATCAGAGCAGAAATTAATGGAATGGAGACTGAGAAAAAACAATACAAAGAATTGTATTGTTCTTTGAATTTGAATTCAATCTGAATTGAATTCAAATCATTCGTTCATTGAATGATTAAATAAAATTAACAAAGAAAATGATCAGGATGGAGAGAAGGGGCCAAGCAGTGGACCTCTTGCAAAAGGGAATAATTCAAGGGGCAAGCATGAGGGCTAAGAAGGAGGGGAAGGGGAAATGACTGAGATAAAGTTATGCCAAGTATGAGACCCTAACGCACTCAATTAATGTAAATGTTATGCACCAAACCAGGAGCTAAGATTAATAATACCAACAAGAATGAAACATGGGATAAGAGAATTAGAGGAGGGGTCACCAGGGAAAGGGGATTGAAAAAGGAACCAAGCTGTGGGATGCACATATAACCACTCCCCAAGATGACGGTAGGCTGCATGCATAGTGGCAGACATGTACTGATAAAATAAAATAAAAACTTAAAGACTTGAGTGTAATGCTTTGTTTAGTGTGTCCGTGTGATGGGGATTTGGAGCAAGGTGAGATGAAAAAGTGAGGTTTGTCTGGAGGCCATGCCAGCATAGCACACTTGGGTGTATGTGCATTTGGAGGTCTTATGGGAAATGATGGAGTGCACAGAAGGGTTCCTCATACGGCATAACCACTGGCTATAGAATTCTACAGCTTCTCCCCTTAGGTATGACATGGCTTACCCTACATCTAACATTAAAATGTGAGGGGTCAAGGAAATAGCTCAGTGGTCTAAGCCCCTGCCTAGGCAAGCGGAAGGACCCCAGTTCAATCCCCAGTACCACTTGCACCCATGTCAGCCCCATCCTAGGAACACTGAGCTGACCACCAAGACCAGAAGTGGTGGTACACGCCTATAATCCCAATGCTGAGGAGATTGAAACAGGAGGATCACTGTGAGTCTGAGCCTCATAGTGAGACCCTGTACCAAAAACATAAAATGTTTTAAAAAAAAAATCAAATGTGATTATCTGCCAGGAAACTGATAGAACTCAGAGCCTCAACACCAAAATCTTGGCTGTCACTAGATATGAAATTGGATCGCTGCCTCTCCAGGAGTACAGAGGCACATCTCCCCACAAGAAATGTGAAGTGTTTTTAGGATGGGAAAAAAGAATAGGGAAATGAGTGTGACACATTAGACAGATTTTATTCCAGAAAAAAAAAAAAAAAAAAAACTGACATTTTCTAAAACACCTGGCACTCAAAGTGGTGTGCTCCAGTCACTCAGCAAATCCACTCTGTCTATAGGTCAACCCCTGCCACATCAGATACAATAGTAGTCAAGGTTCCCCAAATCATAGGCATGCCCTTTTCTCTGAACTTTCAGCATCTGTGAAAGATGTGGGCAAGACAGCAGACACCAGCTTCTGAATTAATGCTACAACTCCTCCTCCCTGGGTTCAGAGCGATTTAAATCATTCCTATAGGGAGCAACAGTTGGAAAGCAATTGATTTTGCCTACTTCAATGCCATGTTGCTATCTGAGGTCCAAAAACCCAACTGGGATTTCAAATGTGTATCTCATAGTTAGTTTTTAAGTTATGAGTGACACTGAAGATAGACATTCTGGGCCAGCCAAATAGCTCAGACACAGGGACTGAGGTTCGATCCGCAGCTCCCAGCTTGCCTTGCTGGCCCCACCCCTGGGGCATGCTGGGATGGCGATTGAGACTGAGCATGGTGACATGTACCTGTAATCCTAGTGCCTGGGAGGCTGAAAACAGGAGGATCACCATGAGTCGGACCTGTGCAGTGAGACCCTGTACACCCTATATATAAAAAAGATAGACATTCCTGTAGCTCAGTGGAATGTTTGCTTTCCCAACAGAACATTATGAGACTGCCAAGTTTCATACCTTAAAAGAAATTAGTCTCACAATGGAAGAAATGTTTGTCCCTTTTGTGGAAAATGTTGTGCAGCTGATAAAACAGCCTGGAGTCCAGTATCTAACACGAGGGACAGAGAAGCAGTGCAAGTGAGGGGACCCTACAACTCCAGAAATAAGGGTGTCTTTACCTCTGCATAATGAAAACATCAAGCGCTGGGCAAACTGCTCGGTGAGACCAAAAGCCACTGACACAGCTCAGCAAGCCATTCAGATAGCTTGTCGGGGAGATAAGTCATGTGACAGTTTTTTAAAATAAAAAAATGGTCACATATGTTGTCAGTCATCTCACATAGAGGCAGGATCTAGACATCTCTTCATATAAATCCGCATGGACTTATGACTCACTTAAAACCAGAGAGAGGCAGCAGGCAGACATTCGGCCACTGTGGCTGAAAGCTCATGCATCATTTATTCAACATTCTAGAGACTCCTTCACAGCCCCCACTACCAAAGCAGGTTTCACATCGACCAGGGTTAATAAGACATACCTGCACAGGAGCCCGCGGTGAGCAACACCTTAAATATTCTAGGAGCTAGAACATGGCAGACCCTGAGCAAACATCTGTTGAAGGAAGGAATGAATGAATGAATGAATGAATGAATGAATGAACGAACAAACGAACGAACAAGTGTGCCCAGGGCATCCTCATGTCAGACATGCAATGCAGTCATTAACAAGCACTCCTCCCTGAGGTCTCTGCACGCACTTTCATTGGCTCATCCGTCCCTCACACCCGGTCCACCAGGTAAGCTCTACCAGTGTCTCCATTTTATGCAAGTGGAAAATGAGGCACAGAACAGCTGTGACAGTTGCCTAAGATCACCCAGCAAGGAAGAGCAGAGCTGAGTTTGGCAGCCAGACCCGTCTGATTCTGTTCCTGAGTGCCACTCGTTTGTGGAGAAGGCAGCATCTGGGACTCTAGCTGTGTATGCTTCAACGTTAACATCCAGTAATCAGTCCCTGCTGCTGATGTCATTGGGCAAGTATCTGATTACAGTCTGGCTTTTAGATTCAGCTATGAAAAGAGGACTGTGCTGACCAGAATTGCCTGATCACAGGACAAGGATCGCTGGACAGTAACATAGCAGCATCAAAGAAATCAATGAGGAATGTACCTGAAACATAGATCAATCAATCTTTGTTACACTTGTGAGCCAGGTTTCAGGACTCAGCTCTTCCTCATGGGATTGAGAGTATGGTCATCTGTAGGGTTTGTCTGAGTGCCCCTCCGCTTCCCCACATTTTAATTTTGGTATATCCTATATGGTCCCTGATAGGCGAGCAACAACATAAGTAATGAACGGCAACTACATGGATAGATGAGTTAATAAAGTTAGAAATCTGAAGCAGGGTGATGACGACCCGTCTGCTGTGATGACTATGGAGGAAACACTGCATGAATATCCCATGCCAACGTACTTGGTTTTGTTGTTGTTTTTGTTGTCCTGAAGAATTATTTACTTTTTTAACATTTGCTTCTATGTTAACACATTATAAGTTGTATGATCCTTACCCCAACTTGTGGCCTTGTAGAGTGTTGTACCACTTTATAGATGGAAAAACAATGTGACATTAAGAAATATCAAGTGGCTCTCCTAAAGTGACAGCTGATTCCATGGGGCAAAGAGGAGAAATCAAATCTCTGAGCTAGAGACCCACATGCATGACCCCAGCCATAATCAGTATGTACCTCTGTCAGCTGTCTGGACTGAGTAAGCAGTAGTGGCTCGGGGAGCTCTAGGTGGCCTGGAGCAGTGGTCCTCCGCCCACGTGAAGATCCCAGCACAGATGGACGCAGCAACAGTCCTGAAACGCCAGCCCTGCAACTGCAGCATGCTGCTAATTCAACTCACCAACTCACCACTTAACTGAAAAAATTGAATGAGCACATAGAAAATCTGAAAGTTTGTTTCTAATTTACCCACACACAAAAAATTGTTATCAAACACCTTCAGCACTACAGTGACTCCTATGAAACCCGCCTTGAAGTCGCTGCCTGCAGGAAGCTCTCCATCTGGCTGAAAACAACCAAAGATTCGCAAGGAAAGCAATCTAAGGGACAGTGACGAAAGCTTCAGAGAAGAGGAACAGAAGAGACTTTCAGAGGAGGGGTCATCCCTTCACTCAGACAGTTGAGGAGGTCGCTGAGGAGCTAACATGGAAGACTGAGTGAGAGGGACAGAGGACAGGGACAGTCTTTGTCTATAAAGGAATAGAAACATGAAAGTACGATTGAAAGCTCCAGAGTGAAAAAGGGGCACAGAAAGACACAGGACTGAGGCAGGATCAGCCACCCTTGGCGGAAGACCATAGGGCGAAGCTGAGGTGTGTGGACGTTGGAGCCCACTGAGGACGGCCAAGAGGTCCACGCTGTGGCCCCGCACTCTACCACAGATCTCTTGGATCTAGTCCAGCTGAACTTCCATGAACCTTGAAGAAAATAGAAACAAAAGATCTTTACTTATGAATAAAATTAATTTATGCAATATTGCTCGACTAAAGGTTGGTATATGACATATGGAAAAGATGGATCAATTAATGGGAAAAAGGTGCTATTTGACTTGATTGAACTTTGTGCCTTTGGGGCCGCTTTCTAATTCGAGATGAAGGCTTCCAGAATCTTCCCTTCCCAAGCTTCAGAGTCTCCTCTCTGTCCTGAGTCTCTGGCTGTAGACTGACCCACAACCAAGTTTTCCCTTCTATGAAGGTGGATCACTGAACATCACCTTAAGAAATAGTGGATTCCTCCATCACCTCTCAGCTTGAGCACGGAATACCAACGTGGAACTCCCAAGTCAGTCAACTCAAATCTAGTCAGTGAGGGCTGAGGCGCAAAGCCTGGGCTGACCCCAACGGGCAAGATCTCTGATGTGTAACAAGTAAATAAGAAAACTGTGAGGTATGATTGAAAAATACAGAGTAGAGTTAAATTTCTTAATTTTTACGACAGTAAAAGGCCTATTGCTACTACTCCTCCTTACAACACCTGCACATACTCTAAGCCCATGGATCGCGTTGTCCTTGCCACCCTGAAGCAGCCCGGAACTCCCTTCATGAGTGTCTTGGGCTTGGCTCAGACTCCCCACACGAGGCCACCCTGGCTGCAGTGGCTGTGTTTTCCTTCCTCACCGTCTCCACATCGGAAGAATCAGTGGTAGCCCCGGGCTCCTCCCACCTGTGCCCACTGCCAGATCACACCCTTCTCTTGCTATGGGTTGGCTGGAGGTCACTGAATTTTGTGGGAAATTACCAGGAGGAACCTTGTGTTCTCACTAAAAGTGGTTTCCTGTTACCTACTCTGGAAATCAATGTGGCTTTTGATGGTTTTCTATTGGGCAAAGCTGGCAGGGACCTCTAGCTCCTGGAGTATGGCTTCCTGGCTCAAGCGCAGATCCTCCAGCCCGCTAGTGCTGTCTGTACACAGCTGATGTGTTTCCACCCTAACTGTATCGTGTAACAGGCCCCATCTGGGGCAAGATCCGCTTATGGCTAAGAGCTGTGAACCTCCTAGTCATAAACAGCCTGCAGCCGTGCTGTTGCTGTAAAAGACTGTGGCTAACTCTGTTTCGGGGTGGTTAGCATCTCACTGAGTGGGGCGCATCTGGCCAGCCAGCGGACTGGTTAATAAAGGCTCACAAGTTCTAATCTGTTCTGGCCTTGGTCTCTATGTGATTCGAACCCGGTATACTCTGAGCAAGCCAAGCCCTGAGTCACTTCTGGAACTGGAACAGCAGCCACCCCGCCCCAGAGGTGGAGCGCTCCAGCGCTGCTCACTCCCCGGTCTCCTCGAGAGCTCAGGCTCCGTGCAGCTGCTCCATCGCTTGACTTCAGGCCTGGCTCCGCCTCTTCAAGCCTCTCTCTCCACAAACACCTCGGCCAGGAGTACCTGCACCTGCTCTGCTGCTGGGGAAGCCCCCTAAAGCCGCAAGATAGCGAGAGCAGATAGCTTCAAGACCGGACGGCGAGCACAGTGTGCACTTCCAAAAAGATTGTTTAAAAGGCAAAAAAAAAAAGGGCGTGTTGGTGCACGCCTGTAATACCAGCACTTGGGAGGCTGAGGCAGGAGAATTGATGCAAGTTCGAGACCAGCCTCGGCTACAGAAGTGAGCTCAAGGTCAGCCTGAACTGCATAGCGAGACCCTGTCTGAAAAAGACCAATAAATAAATAAATAAACAAACAAACAAATGGCAAAAAAAAAAGGAATCTGAAATGAAGGGTCAGACAAACGTATCTTCAATTCAGTAAGGGACTCGTCTCATAGCCTTGGACAAAAGACTCAACCATCAAGCAGCCGCAACCCTGCAGGGCTCTGACCGACCTCAGCAAGGGATCGCGGCCAGTTGCCTCTGCCACCAGCCGCTCTGCAGCGGACCTCAGGGAAGAGGTCACCTGGGAACCATTTCTCTGGGTTCCTAGAAGGGAGGCCATATTTAACCTCTCTGCAGCCCTGGTTTCCCCTCTGCAAAGTAAAAAAATCTCCAACCCTCGAGAGTCCTCGCGAGAGTGAGATCCAACAGCCCGGCAGCAGCACACGCCTCAGCCAATAAAGGAGCTGCGTTAGCGCCGCCTCCCCGGCCACGACGACTTCCGGACGTCCCGGGGCTGCGAGCGGTGCGTGATGCAGGCGCCGCGCTCTCATCCGGGCGCCTGCGTCTTTCTTTCCTTCCTTCTTGTTAGAAGCAAGCAGGGAAGGCCGGCGTGAACGAGGCTGCTGCGCGCGGCTGAGCTGTAACGACGCTCTCCGGAGCCTTGCACACATTTTTATCCTGAATTGAGAGAAGAAGGATTGAAGATGATGCATGGAGCAAGAAAGACAAAGCCAGGAGGGTCCCCCGCGCCGCCCTGCACCCCAGGGTCCCCGCCAGCTCGGGGCTCGGATAGCACTGGGCATGCGTTATTTACAGACAGCAGCTGGTACAGAACTTCAAAGGGGACACAAGCACCCAAGGCAGAGAGGCGGAAGGGACCCGCCGGGGCGCTAAATCCCAGAGTTCAGAGTGCGGGTGGAGCCCACGGAAGCTGCTCGGACCCGCTCCGAGCCCTGCCAGGAATGCCCACCTGTGCCTACGTGCGGCAGAGGGCCAAGGCCCTTCGTGCCAGCCCCGGAGCACAGCAGTCAGCCAAAGCAGGTGACACAGAAGGGCTTCACTTGAGCGTCGAATACACACTCGTTTACCAGACTAATCTCCGGCCTTCGAGTGTGGACTCTCACAAAATAGACGCCTGATTTTGACTACAATTTTTTTTCTCTCTCTCTTTTCGAGACAGGGTCTCCCTATGCAGTTCAGGCTGGCCTCGAGCTCACTTTGTAGCCCCGGCGGGTCTTGAACTCACAACAATCCTCCTGCCTTAGTCTCCCGAGTGCTGGGATTACAGACATACATCACCACCCCCAGCTGTGAAAGTATTTTAAAACAAACTAATAAAGAGCCAGGGCAGAGAACAAAAATTAGACTCCAAAGATGTCCGTGGTCTAATCCCTAGAACTCCTAAGTACGTCACCTGATATAGTAAAAAAAAGATTTTATTGACGTAACTCAGTAAAAGACCTGGGCAAAGGGTGGCTATGCAGGATGGTCCAGCTGGGCCCAGTGTGGTGACAATGGCCCTCCTCACAGAGAAGCAGGCGGCCCGAGGTCAGCTCAGGTCAGGTGGGATGCTGAGAGCAGAGTGTGACGCGCAGGGGATGCGGCCTACGAGCCAAGGGTGCAGATCCCTTCAAAGCTGTAGGGGAAAGGAAACGGGTGCTCCGCCTAGCACTTCCTGAAGAAAACACCCCCGCGGCCCTTGGCTTAACTGGAGGAGACCGATGGGCTTCTGTTGTCCAAAACTGTATGGTCATGACTCGCTGTTGTTAACCTACGAAATCAGCATTGCTTCGTCACAGCAGTCCTAGGAAGTCGTGGAGCCAGGAAAGACTAACGTTAGGGACCATCATAAGAATGTGGGTGCCTCTCGAAAGACTTCACTGTGACCGTCCACCAAACAGTGGGCCACTTGCAGCCTGAGTCACCCCTTCACACTGCATCTGTTCTCTCAACCCACCCTTTGTGAAAGGACCAAAATATTCAAGAAACATATTATTTAAAAAAAAAAAAGCCTTTATTTATTTTGTGGCCAGCTCAGCCTCTCCTGGGGGTGGGGCTGGCGCAGCATGTGGTGCCAGGGATCAAACCGCATGCCTACACCTGCCTAAGCAGGCTCTTTAGACCACTGAGCAATAGCACCAGCCCCAAGAATCGTATTCTTAATGGAGAATTAATGAAATGTACCCCAAAGGAGACAAGAAAAAATTTTAATGGATGTGGAATGCTATGAATTTACATGTACATATGTAGATTTACAAAACTGCAAGAATATATTTGCCAAAATAGCATTAACTCCTAAGCAATAAGAGTACTGATTGTTTTTAATTTTTCATTTTCTTTACCTCTGTTCTCTCATCTTAAAACAAGCAGGTACTATCTGCATCAAAGCATTTCGAGTGTTACCAGGCACAATAACAGCATGGTCTTTTTGGTGACTCTAAAAAGTCTTTTTGATGAAAACTGCCCAAGTCACTCCACAAATGCAGGACAATTTCAGGGTTGGACTCACTCTAGGAGGAACATTGGGCACTGAAAGATGAACACAGAAGCTGACAGAGATAGACAAACCTTAGCAGGGAAACATTAGCTACCAAAAAGCATAGCCTTTCAGGTCCTCCAGTGCGCAGCCCACCGATCATTTTCGCTGCAGAAACTGCTTCCGTTGGGCGCTGTCTTTAAATTCTATGCACCTCGCTGGTTCAGAAGAGTCGCTGTGACTAACTCAGGATTCGTCAGCTTCACCCGATGAAGAAATGCCCAGTGGGTTCGCAAAGTGCAGCTCTGGAGGGGCCTGCGGGTGACTTACACATAGGCCAGCAACCTGGGAGAGGAGGACCACTCTGGCTGAGGGTGGCAGCCACCATCAGACTTTGGGCCTGGGTGATGTAAGACGGGAAAAAGAATGAGACACTCCCTTCTCTGAACGGCTCTGGTCTTTACTGTGCCTTAGAGATCGCTCTCCAGTCACTGGCTCTCTAGAGCAATGGCCCTGGCAACTCCGCAGCGAGCTCACAGGCCTTGGACCTCGGAGTAGGGCTGCTCCCTGGATCATCCCTGCGTTCCTCTGCGTCCATTGTCTGAGGCTGAGCAGCCGCAGCGCCTGAGCACTCTCAGGAGCACGGCCGACCGGTGTGCTCTGATCCCACAGGTGGCGCTAGACAGTCCCCAGCCTCTGACCCTGTAAACCTAACAGACCCCTTTGGAAATTTCTACACATATTCCTGTTGGTTCTGTTCCTCTAGAACATCCTAACCAATGCAGTGATTGCTGAAAAGACTAGATCTACAGTCAATTAAATTTGGGAAATTCTCAGGTATACCCTTTCTTAAAAGACCTACCAAGTATAGCAATCCATGAAGCACCTGAGAGGTTCAAAAAAAAAAAGGAATCCTATGAAATTCATTCACGTAATTCCAAAATAGTTCTCTCATCGCAAATCCATTATTTTTCTTGGAACTGGACTTTCCAAGACTCTTTGGAAAATTCTGATTTATACAGTGGGGTATAAAAAGCACCAACATGTTACCTGAGGAAAGTAATATGTTCAATAAACACCAGGTGGGATTTCAGGAATTGATTTTCCCCTAGTTTGGCAGGGCTCAGTCACTTCCAGGGTGACCAGCTGCCTTGTCTAGGCGGCTTGTTCTTTGAACACTAACACATCCCTCAGTCTCCAAGGAGCACAAGGGTCTAATCTTAAAGCATGTGCATGCAAGGCCGGTAGAAACATGTAAGGACATCCTTGCAAGCAGGCAGCAGCACCAGTGCTCCCTGCACATGGGGTTCTCCTCCTCGCAGAGCTCTGGGCTGAGGGGAATCAAGTCTTCAGAGAGGTGTGGCGTGAAGATTCTGCTGTGTCTTGTTAAACGGCCCCTCTCAGTCTCACGCAGTAAATGGAGACGACTGAGCAAAGACATTGTCACCAGATAATGCCTCAGTGAGGCTTCATGTTCAGAGAGTAAGGGGCCCTCTACGGAAGGGATCAGGCCAGGAAGGAGAGCCTGCGTCACTGGAAAGATGCGGTGAAAAGTGGGAAGAGAAGGCACCTGGAGGATGGCGCTTGAATGCCGAGAATGGTGTCCCTGGTTTCCGTGTTCACACTGCTGTCCTGAGCCGGGAGTCTCCTCATTTGGCCTCAGGGGACATTGGAAGGAGCTTTCCACTATCACCATCATCAGTATCAACCAGCTCGTCTGATCCCTTCATTTTAACGATGAGGAAACCCAAGCCCAGAGACAGAAAACAATTTGCGGAGACCACCTCAGCGGGCTAGGCAGTGAGCCCCTGCCTCCCAAGGCCCCCTCCCCCTCTCCTAACAAAGTCATTTGACAAGTGGGACCCCTGAGGTACTCTGGGCTCTTCCAGCAGCTTTGACATGGGCTCCTTTCCTACATCTGAACTTTGCTTTCCCCCATGCTTTAAGAATAAGCTTGTTTGCCTAATTCTCCCTTTGAGGAGCAATGAGAAATGATTCTAGTAATTTAGATTATCAGGGCAGGAAACAAAACCAGACAGAACCAGTGTCCTTTACCTTGTACCCAGCCAAAGCCTGAAGAACGGGGTCTGGTAAGGTGGGGCCCCTGTAATGAGTGTGAGGCTCTAGTAAACCCTTCTCTGAGTTCCATCTTCATAACTCCAAAGTCTCCCCCAAAACACGGCTTTGAAGGTGAAACAGTGGCAAGAGGAGGTCTGGGCACTGAGTTAAGTAGCCCAGAGCCATGCCCAGCAGAGCTCAAGGAGTGAGGGGACAGCCTCCACCTGGGTGGCTTTCCTTGATGATGGTGCAGTGCACCGGGGACAGAGGGGCTGTCCATGTCGTTCCCCAGGCTCCTTGTTCCTGTGTTGTTTCACTCAAGCCGCCTGCCTCCTTGAAGCCCCTGTGTATCCCCTTGCTCACCAAATCACCAGACTCTGTCCTCTCACAGGAGATCTACAACTACAAGCAGAAATGCTCCACATCGCTAGCCATTCATGAAATGCAAATTAAAACAACACTAAGATACCATCTCACCCCAGAAAGAACGGCTTTCACAAAGAAATCAAGGGACAACAAATGCTGGAGAGGCTGTGGGGAAAAAGGAACCCTTCTCCACTGCTGGTGGGAATGCAGACTGGTGCAACCATTATGGAATGCAGTGCGAAGACTCCTTAATAAACTAGAACTAAAAATCCCATTCAATCCAGCTATTCCCCCTACTGGGAATTTTCCCAGAACAACTGAAAACATCATATCATAGTGATATCTGTGTGCCTATGTTTATAACAGCCCAACTTGTAATAGCCAAATCTTGGAAACAACCGAAATGCCCATCATCTAGAATGGTTGAAAAAGATGTGGTATTTTTATATACAGTGAAGTATTAGCCACCTTAATTAAATTGGAAGACTTTAAGGGTTTGGGGAGCCGCAGAGCACCCTAAGTAGGGATGCGAGGTCACCCCACTGAATTGGGAGCCGGGCTTGCTCCCCACCCCCTGCCCACAAGGGCCGCCTCTCCCTCCTCCTCTGTCTCCTGTACCCCATGCAGCTGTGGAGAAGTCAGCTAGCAGAGATGCTTTCTGAGAATTTTTCTAGAGATGCAGCCACCCAGCGCAAGCTAAGGACCCCTGCTAGTAAACAGCCTCTTTTGCTCTAACTCCCTGTGGGCGGGACCCTACTGAGCGAGGGGTTACCCCAGCTGTGAGTTCCCAGTGGTGGGGAGCTCCTGGCTGCTGAGCAGAGATCTCAGTTGGATTCTGCAATCTCCCCTCCTCTCAGCCTAGATTCTTCACAAAATGTCCAGTCAGAAGTCGCTGATCTTTTTCTCTTAAATATTGAATAAAAGAATAAATGTAACCATGGCATGCACAGTAAAAAGGGGCCTCAAGTGCTATAGCTCAGTGTTATTTGAAATTTTACATGCATCATATCACGTGAGATTTCAATATTCAAGATGGGGTTGGCGAGATAGCTCAGCAGACTAAGCGCTTGCTTTGGCAAGAACGAGGACGAGGGTTGAACCCTGGAACACCCTGAAAAAAACAGCCTCACCTTGAGTCAGAGATGCATAATGAGACCCTGTACCCAATACACAAAATGAAAAAGTAAAAATAAAAAAAAATATTCGAGATGGAATGTACTAAGAATTCAGGTCCTAAGGACCTACTCCTGAGCCAAAGGATGATAGAAAAAACAACACAAAACAAAAAAGAATGAGTTCATTAACACAATCAAGTGTTAACGCTAATAAATTGGTAAGTGTAAATTAGAGTCCATAATTTAGAACCTAACTTTAAAGAAAATGAGAAGCAAAAAAATAAATAAATAAATAAGCTGAAATGAAACACTATGTGGAGGTGTGAGCTCCACTTTGATCGTCCATTTCTGTAAAAAGTTGAATGCTGAAAGTCTCCCCGATGCCTCCCAGGCCCCCCTGAGGCCCTCCCTGCCCCCCACCACCACCTCCGTCCCCATCCCCGCGCGGCCTCGTGACTCATCAGCTTTCTTTGGAAACCGCTAATCCCTGGCACACACTTGACCACCATCCATCCGCGAGGCTTCTCAAGGGCAATGCGAGATTCCTGAAATGTGATCCCTGGCTCCCAGCCCCAGGGCCAGTTGTTCACGATGGAAAAAATCTCCCTGTGGTATTCGGTCTGATTGGCAGTCTCTGCTGAGGAAGGGGGAAAATGTGCTAAGGATTCGGTGGCATGGTGCCCCTCGCCCCACCTGCTGCCTCCACTCCCGAGGGGGCAGCTGCCTGTGCTCAGAGCAGGCATCTCCTGACTGGATGCCCAGGTGCCGCAGAGCCAGGGGCTGCCTAGAGGAGCCACGCCTCGGACCAGCACAAGCAGGATATTCATGCTCAGTGAACAGCTGCTCCGAGGAACCAGAGTGGGGCCAGAGAGGCCCATGCTGAGTTGTTGAACCTGACCAAGTTTGAATTTAAAATAAAACTTAACAAGATAATCTATGGAACCAGTTTTGTTGTTGATCTTAAGAAAAAAATGGGACTGGGCATAGGGGGACACACCTGCAGTCCCAGCACTAGGGAGGCTGAGGCAGGGCTCTGCCCGAAGTTCAAAGTCAGCGTGGGTTACATAGTGAGATCCTGTCTCAGAAGAACAGGCTCATGAGGTAGCTCAGTGGACTAAGGCTCTGCTTGAGCAAGCACAGAGACTGGGGGTGCATCCCTGACACCACAGGCTGTGCTGTTCCCACCCCCACCCAAGGCACGCTGAGCTGGCCACCTAGAAAGGGTGTGGTGGTGCAAGCCTGTAATCCCAGTGCTGGGGAGGCTGAGACAGGAGGATCACTACAAGTCTGAGCTGCATAGTGAGACCCTGTACCAAATATATTTTAGAAAGAAAGAAAGAAAGAAAGAAAGAAAGAAAGAAAGAAAGAGAGGGAGGGAGGGAGGGAGAAGAGGGAGATGTGGAGGGAGGGAAGCAGGGAGGGAGGGAGAAAGGAGAGAGAGAAAGAGCAAGAGAGAGAGAGGAGAG
>PVKN010003927.1:0-35255 GCA_004027915.1 Capromys pilorides | reverse complement strand
TGAAAATATGTAATACAACCATTGTTAAATTTTTGTTGTTTTGAAATTCTGTACTATATGTACTCTTGCTTGTTACTCTTTTTCTATCTTTGTTTCTGCTATTTTTACTCTTTAAAATAAAAATTTAAATATAAAAAAATAAAATAAAAAAGTGAATTCTAAAAAAATAAAATGCATATGCTATCCAAATAACACATACAGCCTCTCAACAACGTACACAGACCCCTCCCAGTGTGTCCACCTCCAACACAATGCACACTGCCCCCCAGTACACACACCTGCCATGCCCCAGGCTGGAACCTCTACTTCAAGATAGCACTTCTCTGAAACCCCTCATACCTGCCCACTTCTTCAGCTTTCATGACATGTACACATATGCACACACACACACACACACATACACACACACACACACACACACACAGAATGAGTGCCTTATGAGCCAGAGATTTGGAATGGATTCAGATGATCTGGCCCCTGGAGATGCCTTGAGGGTCCTGAAAGGCCATAGCAGAGGACAGGGGAGAGCCCAGCAGACACCCATCTCCTCTATTTCAACACTGGGTGGGGGGGATCCTACATGAACCTGATTTATATACTGTGCGTCCACCTAAGATGCACTTTGCAGAATGCCTTCCTCCATTAAAATGTCTCCAATGCCTCTATCATGTTACAAATGAAAAGCCTCAGTCTAGGAAAGGCTCACTCAGTGACTCACCCAAGAGCTTGCAGCAGGATGGCAGTGGAGCAGCCCCAGGGCTCCTCTCCCAGGGCGGGGCTCTCCTGTCCTCAGGTGTCTCTAGATGTAAACACTGCCTGGGCATTGAGTATTCAGCACACAGTACAGGAAGTGTCTTTCTAGACTCAGATAAAGGATGGCCAGGCCCAGACACCATAACGGGGAACAGGGAAGGCCCTCTCTGAACCGGGAGGGGCTAACACTCACCAAGAGCTCTCATCTCCTGGGCCAGAAGTCGTGGAAGCTCAGAGTCCAGCGACTTAGCAGGTAATGTCTGTGCTCATGGCAAGGCTGAAGTCCAGGTTCCTTAAGCCTGCCAATGCCCTGCCCGGTGAGTTTCTCTCCTGTGTTCCCAATGTGGTCTCGCCCTTTGCTGGGGGTGCCAGAGCTCACCACCCCCCAGATCCATAACTCCTTTCTAGGCAGGAAACCTGGGCCTTTGGGTGAGGCTAGGAAGTCATCCTGGCCCTGGGGGAGAATTCAAGAGGCTCGGATTATAGGCCACAGGCTGCCTATGACACCCAGGGCAGGGAATGAGGAAGAGCCTTCCGTGACTGGCTCACCTGAGCCAGTCATGAGTGTGCAGGGATGACAGATCCCATTTCTCTGGCTCTGGGAAATGCAGTCTCCTAGCCTAGGAATTTGAGGGCTCCAGGGAGGAAAATGGAATACAAAGTAACCTGCTCTGGAGGAATTCAACTTGAGAGGCTACAGAAGGGCACTCCTGGAAGGGGTAGGCAGGAATAGGAGCTTCAAAACGGGGCAGGGGTGGCGTTCTAAGCAAAGCGTGGGACTCGGCAGAGATTTAATAGGCACCAGTGAGCAGGGTGGGCTGGCTGGAGAATAAGGGCTTCCTCTGGAAGAAGGGGACATTGGGCTTGAAAAGTTGGTTATAATCAGATTAAGAAGGGCACTAAGTCATAAACTTAGGGGCTCTGGATTTGCCTATGGGCCCTTGAGGAGCTTTCAAGGGATGAGAAGACGATAAATCCTCGAGAACTCTTTCTACTAGGTAATGAGGTCTGGGCTCCAGTAGAGACCAGTAAAAAAGGAAAGGGGAATAAGAGGAATGAAGAAAGAACCTGTGAGATCTATTGATAAGCAAGACAAATAAAAGCAAAGGCATGGAGCGAGGGGGAGCAGGCTACAGTGTCCAATTCAAGCGTGTGGGAGGGCAGCTGCCTCAGGAAGAGCCGGCTGGGCCAGGAGGGAATGGATTGGTTGGAAAAAGGCAGAGCTCAGCTTCAGAGTTGCAGGGTTTAGAGTCCTACAGACTCTGGGAGGGGGAGGTTAAAACAAAGAGGGTGGGCCAGGAAGAGAAGGGGTCCAAGTCAGTAAAGTGCCAGAGGATGGGTAAGAAGAGCTGGCAGGTCAGGTGTAGATCCCTGGCCCAGAAAATGCCACAGGGAGCTCTAGACAGGGTGGTGGATAACGCACCCCTAGCCGAGACGAGGCCTGTGGAGAGGGATGCATGTGTGAACTGGCACACGGGAGACAGTGCTACGGAGAATGGCAAATTACTGGCACAGCCTGAACAGCCTGAAGCTTCCACAGGCTCTACCATTTTCAAATCTGCTGAAGAACCAATTTCAGCACCAAGGTAGTAGAGGCCTCCAGCTGAGGCCTAGACATGCTCCAGGACCCCAAGTCACCCCAAATCACACAAATCATTCAGAAGCATGGGCGGAACTATTCGCAAGTTTCCTACCTGTGCATAGTCACTATCTCTTCTCTCCGGTCCACTCAACACCCTGCTGCCCCAGTCTGATCACAGCTCCTTCACGAGGCCAACAGCTTTCCAATGAAGCATATGGCTTTCCCAGGGATGTCCAGGCCTTATCTCACTATCCATCCTTCTACTGCCCTTTGCCACCCACGGCTCCACCCAAAATGAGTCACTCAAACCATGCCTCCCACCTCTCTGCTTTTATTCACACTCTTCTCTGAGCACAGACACCATCCCAAGTTCCTGTGCCGTTCCTATCTTTTCAGAGCGTTCACATGTTGTCATCTTCTCTAGAAGTACTGTCACAGGTCCTACCCAGAATCCACCTCTCTGTCTTCCAATCTCAGCGCACTCATGGGCAGCACAAGTTACTGGTCTTCATGTGTTGTGGTCCCCAGCAGCCTTTAAGGCTGTCACAGAAAGTCTTTTGGATTTGGAAGGAAAAGAGTGTACCTTGACAGCAATGAGAACAGAGAAGTGTGAGTAACTCAACAACGCCTAAGTGAGCTCTAAGCGAGGGGGCCACCACTTGGTGCAGAGGACAGAGGCAACACGCGGGCAGTATCTTCCAGATCCCATTCACCTTCCCTGCAACACCTGTGCTGGGTTTCGGGGCTGGGTCAGACAAGTCAAGTCATTTTCTCAAGAACCCTATGGAAGGGGCAGGGCTGTTTCTGAAAATGATGCAAAATGAGGCTTGGAAGAGCAGGGAGTTCCTCAAGGTCACACAGTGGGCAGGTGGAAGAACCAAAGACCCACACCCCGTGACCTGGACCCACTCTCCACGTCCCCAGGCGGGATCGATGCCTAAGCCCAGGCTGCTGCTGTACTGAGTGAGGAGCGTGGGGGTCACGGGTTGGGGAGACCCCACTGCAGATGCCTCAAGGGATACAGCACGTAAGTGCCAGCTCTGTGTGCCAGAGCTATGTCTGTGCCAAGGTGAAGTGATGGATTATGATACCAGAGAGTCAGCACCTGGGAACTGGCAGGAAGCGGGATCTGGGGTGGACTATTGAGAGACTGAGCTGGGTCCAGGGGCTGAAGCAGGAAGGGTCTGGCACCATGTCTCCCCAGAGACCCAAGAGAAGCTTTGAGTACTAAGGCAGGAGGGGGAGGGGACAAGAATGCTGATGTAGATGTGAAGACAAGCTGCTGCTTCAGGTGGCCAGAACTACAGAAGAGACCTTTCTCTCACAGATGAGACAGGAACCTCCTGGGAGAACCAAACCCAAACTCAGGGTGAAGATCCAGCAGGCCTGAGAGGAGACCTTCACTCCTTCCATTGTTTAGGGGAGTCACAGAGTCAGGTGCAAGTCTCTCTGAAGGGAACAGCTGAGGGGGACTTCCCTCAGGCATTGGTGAGAGAATGGCCCACACCGAAGGGACACTAGGACACGAGACCAGAATTAAACCCACCCCAAGGTCTAGCCCCGTGGCCGCAAACCTATGGCCCACATGCCAAGGCAGGCTGTTAGTGTCATCAGAAGCTCTGAAACCATCCCAGGTCTAGCTCCCAGAGCGAGCCTGCCAGCTTCGGTGTGGGCACATCTCAGAACATAAAGGGGAAGGGATAGAGCCGGAGATGGGGAAAATGTTAGTGAACCCCTGCCAAGATGAACAAGGAGAAGACTCATCCTTTCCTGGATGTCGGCGGCTGGTTATTGTAGTTGTAGTCACGGCGACTGGCCACCTTAGGGGAGACCCACTGCCCCAGCATGGCGCAAAAGGAAGATCTGGGGAGGGCACAGAACCCAGAGTTGTGCCCACCGAGGCCCCCAGATGGTCTCTAGAAAACAAATCTTGACAACTGTACCAACCTGCCACTGTATCTAGGTAGAAAGGGCATCCGCTTGCCTAGCCTGGAGTCTGTTCTCTTAATCAAACTGTCATCACGAGTAATAATTATACCTTGGGAAACAGAAGAGTGACTCAAAGTGCTGTCCCTTCCCCCCGCCCCCGCTCCAAGCTTTGCGCACACGGTATGAAGAGGCTTAGGCAAGTGCAGCCACTGGCTTTCCCCTCCTCTCAGCTCTCTCCACACTTTATGTGACTGTTCAGGTTCCAGTGCCTGGTGGGCATTGGTCGACAGTGTCCTCGGGGGCTGGAGCGCACCTCAGGCCTGACTGTGCCCAGGCCTAGCGGACCGGGACAGCGGAGGTGGGGAGTAAGTACATAGTTGGTGCACGTGGATGAAGCACCCCTTGGGGATGGTGTCTTTGCTTCTTAGAAAGTGGCCTAAAGCGTCGGGAGTCAAACATAGTGCTACGGCTGTCGTCAGACTAAATGTTTTATGCTTTGTGTCATAGAGGTCACTAGTGTCGAATTATCTGAGTGTTAAAACACTGGACTAATAGTGTCATGCTCACTGGTACCCACAGCCACAGAGCCCTGGCCTCCTACTGCCCCCCACTCCTGGTGACTGAGCGCGCAGTGAGGTGAGTGGGCATGGCACACACGGGGCCTCCCCATCCTGCTCAGGGTGAGGGCTGATGTCATGTCTGCTCACATGTTGAACTCCACTTCATTCTACGCCATCTCACATCCCCTCACCAAAGCCCTGTTACCACTCCCATCTTTCAGACGAGGAGGCCTAGGCTCAGGAACTGCTTAAGGTCACTCGGGCCGAGGGCGGGGGCTGGAGCCCAGGCATACTCACTGTGAGCTGGGCTCTTGGCAACCTGGCCACTTGGGCAGAAAAGTGCAGGCAATTCTCCTGCTCTTGCTCCTGGGCCCTGAAACTGGTCCAAACTACAAGAAACACCTGATGAGCAAGCCAGCCAAACCGTGCTTCCCATGAAGAACACTGTGCATCTCTGCTCCCATCACTCCCCAGGTGACCACCTTAGAATCCCAGCTGTTAGGCCAGGGCCACAGGGTCTCAAGGCTCCAGGGACTGAGAGACCTTCCTGGCCGGATCATTGAGGGACTTGGGTTTTCCCAGAGTCTCTGAACAATGGGATATGGACACAGACTGAGAAGCTGGGCTAGGCTGACACAGGTAAGTCCAAGTCTTGTCTGTGAAGAATGGTAATGGCTGACTATTGCACAAAAGAGCTCACTCCCTAAAGATCTAAGAGCTGGACATAGCTGAGTTCCGGATGAATTGGGTCCACTCCAACTAGTGTCATGGTAGGACGATGTCTCCTGAAAGATGCACATGGCCCCCAAACTGCACCCACATCTACCATCACTGTGTGTCCAACATTGTTTCCCTTAAGAAGCCCAGTGGTCCCTAGGATCAAATTCAGAGAGTACTAGGGTGAGCCCAGGGACACATCCACCTCCTATGCAGGACCTGTCGGAACTCTGACCACGCAAGCGTGCCCAGACAGGCTCATTGCAACGTCTCCTCAATGGCACCTCTAACTCTCCCATGGCATAGAGTCCCTGGTAAACGCTGCCCTAGCAAACTGGGGACACAGTACTTACCACTGGGTGGGCGGGTGGTGAGAGTCACCACTGGAAAGAGGGACCATTTATAGCCCAGCAGTTGCTACAAGGGAAGCGCACTTTCCACTTCCTCTTTCTTTCAACCAGCGTTGAGCTCTCTCCAGGTTCTCTTTCAGTAGCCCCCTAATTTGGCCTCACAAAGGCTTTCCACTGAAGTCAAAATGTGGTTCATGAGGAGCCCTTTTTTCATCTCTCCCCAAGCTCCATTTTTCTAATGAGGCGCTCCTTATAAAACTCAGAATAACGAAAGCCTAATTTCATGGTACATTCGTCATATCAGGCACCTTGCTAGGAGTTTTATGTGGATTCTCCTTTCATGCATACTCACTCATGCGCACTTCCCTTCAGTTAATTGAACCTGGAGTCCCTCCCTCTTTAAAAGCCCGCCGCCACGTTCCATGCAGCAGCAGCAGCAGCAGCACATGGAAGGGTACGGAGGCCCTCGGCCTTCACCTGGTCCTTCCTCCCACCCTACCTGTGGCTCGCTCCATTCTCTCCCTAGGGGAAGAAATCAATCCCAACACAGATTTCCCGTGAGACTTCGTGAGTGCTCCATAAAGGCAGATGGAAATAATTGAACCCCGAGCACTCTGAGCGCTCTGTGGATGCTGCCTGGATCACCCTCTGGGAAGGTGTGATAACAGCACACATCACTTTGGCCTCGGCACTCAAGGGCAACTCACGCAGAGCATCATATATCATCCTGGATCCTCCCAGCAACCTGAGTCAGTAAGGTCTGAGGTGCAGAGAAGCTACCTACTTCACAAGGATTTGAATCCTATCCACTGGGGCTCTGAAGCCTAATTTCTTTCTGGGTATCATCCTTGTCCAGCTGTACAGATGACTGAGGAATTAACTTTTTTATTATTATTATAAATCAGCAAAAGAGCCTCAAAGATGGAATCCAAGAGGATTGCTTAACAAGATAAATCCGTCTCGGGACTGGCACCAGGACAGTTCCCTGCCTTGCCTTCTGGGCAAATCATCAACCTCCACCTTCTCCTAGAGCAGGGCTTCCAGGTCCATATGGGACATCCAGTTAAATTTGGATTTCAGATAAACAGTGAATAATGCCTAAGTCTGTCCCCAATACTGTAAGGCCATACTTATACTGAAAGCAAAACATCCAGTTATGCTTATTTGAAATTCACATGTGAGTGCCCCAGGTTCTGGTCTGCCAAGTCCTGCAACTCCAATCTGAAGTTGAGGCAGGTGGTCTCCTGCTGGCGCCAGACCCCAAGCTCTGCTCCTAGAGGAGCTGCTATGGCCTGAGCACACCTTCCAGGCCCTGGGGGACTTGACACTTTCCTCAGCCCCCAAGCAGCCCTGCTACTTTCAGTTTCCCCTCAAGCTGCCCCAACCCTCCCTGTGGAGCCCACTGCAGTCTCCCGCCTCTTTCCCTTGCCTGCTTAACCCCTATTGATCCTTTTGTTTTCCATTTACAGCCACTTCCGCCAGGAAACCTTCTGGCCATCCCATACCGGCTCTGCCCACCTTTCAGGAGCACTGGACTCTGTCTGAGAGGCTGACTCAGACTCCGCCTTCCCGTGCTGAGCAGAGCACTAACACCCGGCTGCACGTCAGACAGCAGTGGCTGTCCCCTCAAAGTTGGTCCTCTGCAGGTGACTATCTTTTCCTGCCTTTCCACCCCAGTCCAGTCACTGCAGCTCTCTCTCCCTGTCCTCTTCCACCCCCCAGCAGGTGTGAAAACAGTGGAGGGGCATACGGTGAGCAGGGAGCAGCCCGTGCTTGACTTAACCTCTGGGTACACCTTACCCTGTTCATGTAGCGGGCCCTTCCTCCGTGGGTTCTAGTCCTGCTGCTGAGCTGCTTAAAGTCCTCCTGCCTCTGGCTTCCAAGTTCTGGCACAGGCCACCTCTAAGGCAAAACCTGGCCCCTTACAGAGCACACAGGGTCTCACTCCCACTTTGGTGGGGGGTGCTGCTGTGTCAGATGGCTGAGGGTTAGGGCAGGTGGCCAGGGCTGATGGGCCTCAGAACATCACCCATATGCTCCGCGTTCACCCACCCAAAGCTTTGCCCACGCACAGCCTGGCAGCAGGAGCGGAGCAGCACAGAACTTAACCCCTTCCGGCCTCTGGAAGGCAGCGTCCAAACAGTGATAACTTTAATGCCCAACACACACACACACACACACACACACACACACACACCCTACTTGGGTTTCTGTGACCCCTACAAAACTCTCCAGTTTGGAGATTCATAAAATGACAAGGGGGGTACAAAAATACGGTGAATGAACGGTGGTGGGGTGGGGTGGTGGTGGAGTGGGACCCCAGGGGGGTGTCCAGGGCAAGGGGAAGGGGGCAGGGCAGAGGTCCAGAGCAGGAGCAAGAGTTGAACTCAGGAGCGAACCCCTGCTTGGTTAATGATCTCAGGTCTGGCCCCTGGAGAGGTAGTCTACAGAGGTAGTCTGTCCTGTGCCCTCGCATGTGGCCCCAGCCTCCGGGGGCCGAATATGTTAAGAGGACTGAAAGGGGGAACACCCTTTCCTTGCAAACGAACTCCAAAAATAGAACCCCCTCCCCCTGCGGGACGCCAGCGAGCTCAGGGCGAGCTCTGCTCGGATTTTCCGGGTCGGTCGCTTGTTTTCCAGGAAGTCCTGGGCGGGTCCAGGTACCCCGAGAAGCCGGAACTATCGCTCCCTCCAACCCTTTCCACCTCGGCAAGCCTCCAAGTACTGACCTGGCGCGTCCGCGGGTCACCGGAGGAGACTCACAGGGCGGGAGCGCGGACGCGGCGACGGCTCCTCGGGCTCGGCCAGGTGAGTCGGGGGCCGCGCAGGTACCGGCGCAGGGCGGCGCAGGGCGGCGCGGGCAGCGGCTGAGTAACCCGGCTGACAGGTTGGTGTTTTCCCCCTCCTCCTCCCCGCCGTTAACCACACCCCTGCCGCTCTCCTCCCCACTTCCTTAAAGGGTGGGGTGTGCTGTCTCTGTGTGCCTGCTCCAGCCTCTTACCATAAACTCTGAAATAGTCGCTGCCACCAATTCCCCTGGCTGCCGGGCCGACCTGGGGCCGTCTCTGCGTCCTCCCAGCCCCAGACGGGACCTCGGATGTCGCGGGAGCCCTGTGAGCGGTGGATCCTCAAGTCCCAGGGCGGCGACGCTCCTTTCCACACCCCCCCGCCCCCGCACCTGTAGTCCCTTGGAGGCCACACCTTTGGAGGTTGTTTCCCCGGTGGGTCCCCAGGCGTCCGTGCTTTGGCACCAGGCCTGTCTGCACCTCTTGAGGTGCTCGCCCTCCTCGCAGGGCATCTAGTGGAGACCGCTTGGAGCGATGCAAATGCGCCGGGTTCCAAAGCACCCAGGACCAGGTCCCTCAGCTGGGGCCAGGCCGGGTTGGAGGGCAGCGCAGGCACAAGGGAGCCAGCTTGCGCCCCACACTGGTGCACTTCACTGCCAGGACAAAAATAGCGGCCACTTCCTCACTCAGCCAGAGTGGGATTGGAGGCGGGACTCACGGGCACTTTGCAGCCTTTCTGCCCCGGGGCTGGCAAGAGTCCCAACTTTCTCCTGAGTGGGAGGAGGAGCTGGGCGTCGGCTCGGCAACTCGTGAGGGCCCCTTTCCCAGCTCCTTTTAGTGTCCACCCTGCGGAGGCCTGGGGTCCGGATGTCATCCATAGTGCGGTTTCTGAGGGGCACCATGGATTTGGGAAGCATCGTGCTGCCTGACACCTGCGAGGGCCAGGCCTGTATGTCCACGTTGATGACAGTTTCTTCCCCCAAATCCTGAAGAGTTTGGAGCAGTCCACCCACCTCACTGCCCGCCCCCCACCATAGGCAAGCCACAGGCATTACAGGATTACTTTGAACTGTGGCATCTCTGGGTTCATTAACAAAGCCGGTGTTTCTCACGGTGTACTGGTGGGCTGTGAGCTCTAGCCCAGATGCCAGTCTATGTGATGGAAAAGAAGAATGTGAAGCCAGGGCCCAGCTGCCGGACGCAGCAGCCCCCAAACCATCTTGGCTCATCCTGCTCACTGAGGCTCCTCTCGCTCGAAGGCAGCAAGGACGTGGCCAGGTAGACTTCCTCTAGAGCAAGTCCATAGGAGTAAGGTGAAGTCAATAAGGAGGGTGTGGGGGGCCGAGATGCAGAACTGACCACGCAGCGGGGGATCACCTGAGCGCACCAGGCGGCAGGCAGCTCGCCTCACTGCGCGGACGCAGATGGATACTTCAGTGAGTTCTGGGGTCTGCGTGAAGGTGGTGGCTTTGGAAACTAAGAGCAAGACATGTGTTTGTGCGTGCTGCCCCCATGTGGCCGAAATGCATAAACTACAATCTCATCTACTGGCCCTAATTCTGGGCAAAGGCAAATCCTCAGAGATGCAGCTTTCAGAGGCTGTTGAATTCAGTGAGCAACAGAGTCATAGGGTTTAAAAAGAATCCGGGGTGGCGGGGGCGGGGGGGGGTGGGGGGCGGGGCGGGTAGCGATTCTGTCTTCCTGGTGTCCTTAGTCTTTGCCCCTAAAAGACTAAAGTTACATATTTCTGCTACTTTTTTATGAGCAAATGCTTTCTCTAGCTCAAGACTTTTCCAATTAGATGTTCCTTTTAGACCTAATTACCCAAGATCCAGGCCTAAGTCACCCATCATAGGTCTCCCAGAACACTTTCCACCGTTCCCCTTGAAAGTCTGCAGGGTACCAATTGTGGTTGTGGATCGTGTCCTACTCTGTACTCCATAGCCTACACTCTCTGGGCCCCAGGCATCCTTCCAAGCATCTTTCCCTCCCTCCTGCCATCATCCCACCCTGGCTCACCGTTCTCTTTGTCGCTGGGTGGAAAGGTCTTCCTTACCCATCCCCAACCCCTGACCTGGGAGTCATGCCCGGAGCTCACAAGAGTGCCTGAGGGGACACACTTTGGGGATGGAATTGGAAACTGCAGGAAGGCATGAGATTGTCTAGCACAAGAGTAGTCCAGCTCCCCCAGGATTATATCAATCCATTTTATTAGTTATTGGGGAACAACTCACCTTCGTCCTCTCTGATATTATGGCTTATGTCTAGTTTCCCCCGCCACACACACATACACAAGGCCTCATGCAGTCATTGGCATGGCTTCTAGTATGATTAATTCATAATCCAATGCCAGGATTATGGGTGCAAGTGCTGCTGGGATTATGAGTGTGAATGCTACACCCACAGATAGCCTGAATGAGATAGAAGAAAGGGAGAGAGGCTTGCTCTCTTATGCAGCAGCTACTGCCCTTCCCTTTTTGCTCTTGCTCTTTTGCTGTTTTCCACCACTATGAACAGCTTTCCTCCGCCATGTGCCACTCTGTCTTGGAGCCAGCTGATAATGGACTGAAACTTCCACAAACTGTGAGATAAATAAACCTTTGCTTTTTTAATTCTGGGTATCAAATCCTGTGTCCCAGCAATGAGACAAAAGTAACTGAGATAGGTGTCACCAATTTTTGTTCTACTGTTTAAAAGAAGGTTGTAGATGGGCTATTTCTTCTCACAAGTGAAGGAAAAAGGTACAACTCAAATGCGGTAGGCTGCTGGGAAGCTGCAAGTGAAATTCTTGGCTATGAAGGGGAAACTGAGGGAGAGAAGTTGAAAGAGGGCTGTTTTATGATCTGAGATCACAGACAGCTGGGCTTTAGCCCACAGGGGAAGGATCCACTCAAGAGGGAAGACGTTGCAGCCCTGGGCAAGTGAATCCATCTCTGGGCTTGTGCAGCTCACACGCCCACCTACAGTTTTGCTTTCTTAAGTACCAGTTCCCCGTGGTCAGCCACAGAGGGATGAGTACAATACAGTAAGGTATTTGGTAGAGGACATAACTATCTCTCATCTCTTCTGTTTACCATTTTATTATTTCTTTTGTAATTATTTCTGCTGTTCATCACCCCCTCAAAAGGGGGGTCCCTTTTCAAACAGGGTCTTGCTATGTAGCCCAGGCTGCCCTTGAGCTCACTATATGGCCCAGTTTAGCCTTGAACTCATGACAAACCCCTGCCTCAGCCTCCCAGGGATTACACCTGTCTTCTGCTGCTCATCTCTTACAGTGATTCATTTATAAATTTAACTTTATCATAGGTGTGTACCTACAGGAAGTTCATTACGATCTGCAGTTTCAGGTGTCTGCTGCGAGTCTTGGAACTGTGTCCCTTGAGTAACAGGGGACGACTGCATTTTCTAATCTAGAAAATGAGAAGAATAAACACCATCATCTTTACCTATTTCACAGGCACTGTGAAGCCTAAATCAAGTGATCAGGGTGAAAATATTATAAAACAATGTGTTAGTTGACTATTTCTAGAACTGATAGGCATTAAACAGGACAGATCCAGTGGGAGATGGTCCACATGTAGCTGCCACACAGTTATAACTTGTTGGTTACAAATAATTTGCTACATACAGATGCAATTCCAATGGGTGCCAAGAACTTCAGTTTTTTTTTTGTTTGTTTGTTTTTTTGTTTTGTTTTGTTTTTTTTTTGGTTGTTTTTTTGCAGGATTGAATTTAGGACCTTGTGCTTGCCTGACAAGCGCTTATTCTACTGAGCCATTTCCCCAGCCTAAGAACTTTAATTTGTTATTTGGTTTAAACTACACAGTAATTGCTGAGGAAGATGAAGTGATTCCCATAGTATTTTGTGGAAAGGAAGAGGAGGCTTGGAGAAAGAAGTGACCACCCAGGTAGTAAAGGGCAGAGATAATTCTAAATCACTGATAGGATTTCATTTACATAATGTAAACTTACTATTAGAATAAATTTTATTGTAAAGGAATAGTATGGTTATAAAAGTTTTGAACCTAAAAAAGAAAGACAAAGAAACAACTAGTAGGCATAATGACTAAATAATTAGTCTTCCATTGAGGGACCTATTGCTAATTTAACCAGGTACTGTTAAGTTTACTAAATGATTCACAATCGAGGCCAAAATAAAGAACCATGCCCTGAACTTAAAAAGGAGCCCTTAGTCAGCTCACAGTGGTATTCATTTCTCTTTTCTTCTCACAATAATCCAGTTTCATTTTTAGTTGGTCATTGGTTACCCAAAATATGGACTCCAGCTTCTAGTCCCCCATACAAATGTGATGGGGTGATTCAGTGCTGGTGGTGGTTTGAGGGTAGAAGCTATGCGTGACCCCAAAAAGCATGTTGTTAGGGAGTAGTGAGCACACTGTCCAGGACTTTCCCTCCTCCTCCACCTGACAATAGAACCTGGAGAAGCCACCTTGGTCTATGATGCCATGAACAGCCCTACCACACAAGAGATGAAGTCTGAGTCCCTAAGGCCATCCAACCACCATGCTCCCTCCAGCATGGCCCAGGCCTGGAGAACTTTCATAAGGGGAGAAGGAAACATTTAAGTCATTGCATCTTCAGTCTTTCTGTAACAATAGCTTGGACTGCATCTGTAATAGTTTGATATAATAAGCAACATGCATTTGATCATTGCCTGGCATTCCTGCACACTGCTGTTTTTTAAAAAAAAAAAAACAGTGAATAAAATTCATTGAAATAAAATTTCAAAATAAGATAGAGTAACAGTGGTTAGTACTTTGTTTTTTATCTTCAAGGTCAGGGTATGTTTTTGGTTTTTTTTGTTTGTTTGTTTGTTTGTTTTTCAATGCCAGGGATTGAACTCAGGACCTTGTGCTTGCCAGGCAGGTACTTATCCTACTGAGCTATCTCCCTGGCCCAATTTTTATCTTCAACGTAGTTGCTCAGTTTATAAAACATAAGAAAAATTGATCAAATGGTATAGGCACTAACCTTTATTTTGAATAAACTATCAAAAACTAGTATAGCTATCTTAACTATCTTATATATACAATATACACAACATTATATATATATAGATATATACACATATATATTTATCTTTGCTTTTACCTTATCTTCTCCCTTCCCCCATCCATTTTTCCTTCCTTTTGAGCAGTATCTTCCCATTTCTCAGTATCTATTTTATATTTTGAATCTTATTTACTCTTTCAGGTTCTTAAACTATGGAGACAATATGATGTTTACATATGCAAGGCTTATTCATTTTACTTATGAGTGTGGTCTCAAGTTATATCCATTTATTATAAAATTCTGAAGCTTATCCTTTTCTATAGCTCAGTAGTACTTCATTGTATAAAAATACCACATTTTTTTTTATCCATTCCTCAGTTGATTTATCCATTCCTTGGGCACTTTGGGTTGTTTCCAAGATTTAGCTACTACAAATTTTGCTACTGTAAATATGGGTGCACATATATCACTGTGGTATGATGTTTTCAGTTCTTCTGGGAAAATACCCAGAAAGGTTATAGCTGGGTCAAATGGGACTTCAATTTTAGTTTTTTTTTTGAGAAATATGCACACTGATTTCTACAGTGGTTATGCCAGGCTACCCTCCCATCAGCAATGGAGGGTTCTTAATCCTTCCCAGCCCCTCCAGCATTTGTTATTGGCTGCTTCCTCAATGACAGACATTCTTTCTGGGGTGAGGTGGAATATCTCAAGTGTTCTAATTTGCTTGATGACCAATGATATTGAAGATTTTTTTCACATATTTATTCGCTGTTTTTATTTTTTCATCTGCTGAATTTCTGGACTCTTGATTATTGTATGTCTTGGTGTAGTTTTATTTTGGTCATAGTTATTTGGAGTTCTACATGCTTTATTTATTTGTATATCAAATTCTTTATCCATGCTTGGGACAATTTCTGCCATTATTTATGTAAAGAGTTTTTTATGGCACTTGTGCTGTCTCTAGCTTTCTCATTGGCCCCAATCAATCTTGTGTTATTCTTTGCACCATCATATAGCTGTCAGATTGATTTTTCAGAGTCTCTTACTATTTTAGAGATATATTTGTTTTCATGATCACTAGCTGGAATTCTGTCTTCCAAACCTAACATTCTGTCCTCTCCTTCATTCAGTCGGTCGCATATACTCTCAATGGAAGTTTAAATCACTTAGATTTCTGTTTGAATCTGTTTCTTTCCTAGCCTGGGCATGTTTTGTTCTCATCATTTTTCTAAGCTTATCTGTTCTTTTATCTGTGTCTTCTCTTAATGTCTTTAAATCTAAACATCATTTATTTTTGTACATGAGAGATTATTTTCTCTAGAGTCCTTTACACTTGTTTTTTCACTTCTGTTGCTATCATTTCAGAAAGTTCTAGTATTTGACTTCCAATTTCTTCTATCTCAATGCATTCTGGGCTTGTTCTGGGTGAACTGAGGGTTTGGGATTGCATTTAACTTCTGTGTTTTGTCATTTTCTACTTTCTGTTTTTTATTTTATTTTGTTTTCTATGATGACACTCGTCAATTTTTTTTTCCTTTCCTTTTTTGTGGCACTGGGGATCAAACTTGGGACCCTGCACTTGCTAGGCAGGCACTTATGTTGCTGAACTGTCACCCTGGCCCACATGCCAATTTCTTATGATAGCTTTATTGCTAATACTTAAGCTTCTCTAGGAGATGTCTGTTCTTCAGATATGTCCTCTAGATGTAGGGTTTTTTTTTAAATAGCTATCCCGAGAACCTATCTTCCCAATTTGTAAATGATGCAAAGTTACTGTTTGGCTCAGGGCCCAATCCTTTGGTATGGGGCCATGGTGGTGATTATGATCCTGTAAAACCATAATGTTATTATACAGGGGAGAAGTTAGTAATAGTAATAGTAATAACAGAAGTTTCATGCACAGTTTAACTGCTAATAAATGGTAATAACTGCTAACCTGCTACTTCCAACCACAGGAGCAAACTTCAAAGTTATATAACAAAGTCAAACGTGGTATATGTTTGCTATACCATGTATATTACGTACTTGCATGCAGTGATTTTCCCTGAGTGGAGTAATTTTATCCCTTTGTGTGGGGTGGCATGGTGCTAAAATGGGCAGGGGACAAGGGACAGTGATGGATGTGGCCAAACATAGTAGAGTCAAGGCTGGAGATCAAAAAATGATCACCTGAGTTTTGAGAACATGGAGGACACGGAAGGGAAAAAAATGAAATAAAAGGCAAAGGAGTAATCAGAAAGGGAAGAGACAATATTTACTCCCTTGAAAGTTTAAATTCAAAAAAGTATTTGAGGAAACAGAGAAAGAGGATCAACGGAAGAAAATGAGAAAGATAGGTAAAAAAAAATCTAACCTGAAAATAAGACAGAAAGATTTGTGTCGCTCCTCATTATTTCAGAGGAAAAAGAACATTTTGAAAATGTTCTATTCAAAATAATTGCAGTAAATTAGTTGGATGCTTAAAAATAAATTTCAGGAAGGTGGAAAATCAGCTGCATTTTTGTTTTGTCTGGTTACCAGGGAGCCCGTCTCTTCCAGAGCACCAGACTACTCTACACCTTTCAGAATGGGCAGCAGCACTTTGTGACCTCCACTATGGAAGATTTAAACAAGGGGTCAAAAGCCCAAATGCTGACAGGGACCAGGTGGGGACTGTGGGGTGAAGCTGGCTGCATAGGGACCGTGGCAAACTGGAGACCAAATTCCCTTCCCACAGGAAGCAGCTGCCACTTTGCTGAGAAGTTTATGTCCATGCAGGAAAGTAGGCTCCGTGCAGCCAGCTCTTTAAAAAGCAAAGGTGGAGCCTGTGGTGGTGGTACATGCCAATAATTCCAGCACTGGACAGGTTGAGGCAAGAGAACTGTATAATGAGTTCAAGACCAGCCTGTACTACATAGTGAGGACCTGCCTCAAAGGACTGAAACAAACAAACAGAAGCAAAGGCAGACAATGACTTCTTAGAAGAGGAAATTTTGAAAACAACTCCCTATATAGCAGCATCAAAAAAAAAAAAAAAAAAAACAACCATACGTAGGAAAAACTTAAGAATAAATTCAATCAAGAAGCTGAAAGACTGGTGCGCTGAAAAGAACAAAACACTGGGCTGAGGAAATAGTTCAGCAGTCTAAGTGCCTGCCTGGCAAGTGCAAGGACTCAGGTTTGTTCCCTGGAATCACATGCTGTTCTGGCCCTGGGTACCAACCAGGCCACCAAAAATGGAGATGCTGGCACAGATCTGTAATCCCAGTACTGGGGAGGCTGACCTAAGAGGATCACTATGAGTCCAAGCTGCATAGAGAGACCCTGTACCAAATAAATAAATGAATAAATAAATAAATAAATAAATAGAACAAAATATTGCTGACAGAAATGATAGAGGGCAGAAAGAGAAAGACAATCTGTGTCTGTGACCTGGAAGACTAAAACTTGTTAAAAGCTCAACACTACCAAGAGCAGAGGTAATGCAATACCTATCAAAATCGCAGCAGCACTTTGTGCAGAAGTAGAAATCACCACCCTAAAATTCAAATGAAAAATCAAGGGATCCAAATAGTTGAAACAACCTTTAAAAAAGACAAACACTGGAGGCCTCACAATGATCAATTTCAAAACTTTGAAAGCTACAGTAATCAAAATGGTATGTGTTGTGGCTTGGAGTTTTTGTAAGAGAAACAATATACTACAGGACACATTTTATAAGATTATTTTATAATCCATAACTCGAAGAATTACATACAAGAATGCCATTTAGAAAGGACAGTTTCTTCATCAACTGTTGATGTGAAAACTGAATGGCCACAGTGCGAAAGAATTTGTGTATTTTCCTTATACCAGGTTAAAAATACAAATCAAGATAGATCAAAAGCCTAAACGTAAGACATAAACTATAACGCTTTTATAAGAAATCATAGGGAAAGAGCTTTGTGAAATTGCACGTGTTAAGTGATTTTTTTGTAGGATTCAAAAAGCAATAAAAGAAAGAAAAATGGTACGTTACTAAATTTCAAAACTTATGTACATCAAAGGACATGATCAACAAGATGAAAAGTCAATCTGTGGAATCAGAGAAACTAGTCTCAAGTCCTGCAGCTGATAAGAGATTATAATCAACACAGTTTCGCATGTGAAAGAATTGTGAAGGTAGAAACCTCAACTTTTATGTGAAATTTCCCAACTTGTAAACATTAGCAATTGTCATGAGCCTATTAGCAGTATCTCCCTTTGATAATAAAAACACCAGATACCCAGATGTGTCCAAGAGACCACCCTTAATCTACCATGTGACTGGTCCAAGTTGATCATGCTGGTCTTGCTCCTCCTGCCAGGGATGAATTAGGGGTGCCTGTGCAATTCTCTGATGAACACAGGGGGAGAAGACTTCTTAACGAAAATTTCAGGAAGGTTTCATTTTTTTGATGTTGGGTCATCTCAGGATAAGATCCTTTGAGGGAAGCTCTGAGAGGCCCCAGTTTATCTCTCCTTGACCTGTCTTTTCCGAGTTGTTCTTTCTCTTGGTCTGTCTTAAATTCCAGGATCACACATCTGATAGGTAGGAATCTCACCATAGAAATCAACATGGCCCTCAGCAGTGGCAATTTCCTTGGCACTGATAAGACTCTGTGTGATCAGTCCCAGAGTAAAATCAACCAGGTTATAATCTGTCCAGGATCCCTTATCTATATAGCAAAGCCCCTCGAGTCTTGCCTCTTGACAGCTTTAAGATGGCCCTTAGACGTGTCATCCTGTATGGACCCACTGAAAATAAATTTCACTCTTACACCACTTTTGCTTTTCCATTTGAGGTTTTTCTTGGGGTGCAAAGCAGAACCTGTTCTGTGGAGACCCCGAGTCAGACCTCTGGCCTAAAATTCTAACATCTGTAGCTAGGGCAGTCATTTCCCAACCAGGAAAGCCACAGGCAGTCCAGAAGAATGGAAGAGTTCAAGGCCACTGACATAACCAGCTGGGGATTTTCTTTTTTTTCTAATCTCCAGAATTCCTGTTATGTGAGATAATCCATCCCCTTGTTGCTGAAATTATTTTGTGTCATACATGCATTTGTAGCTTAAAAGAGCATAATCTATACTGCAAAATGAAGAATGTATAATGTATGAACCAAATAAAATGTCTGCAGCCAAATTTGGTGGGGGGGGGGTGGGGGTGGGGGGGGTAGAGTTTACTTTCTTGCCCTAAGCACTGTTTCTTGAAGTTCTCTCTGTGTTATTCAAACCAACCAGGAGTCCCTCACTCTCCTTGTTTCCATGGTTTCCACCTTAGAGAAGGTCCATGCTGTCACTCTGTTCCTCACCAGCGATTTCTTACATTGTTCTGCTCAGTTACTGTTCACCTTATCCCTGTAATAGTTCTTCTGAAGGCTGCTTTGTCTGATAGTAACACAGTACACTATCTTTCTTTTGGTTAGTATTAGTGCGATGTATCTTTCAATCTTGTCGTTTTTATGTGTATGTTTATATACATACAAAAAAGTGGGTTCTTTGAAGGAATGATATAATTAGGTCTTGCTTCATGCAATCAATCTCTGTGTTTTCCTGCAGCAGCCAATTTCTAGTTTGCTGTATTAAAAAGAAAGAAAAAAAGTCATTCCTTCTGTTAACAGTTTGAATGTGGTAGAAACTTGAATTCATGTTGAGATGGAGCATTTAGAAGGTAATTAGGATTAGATGAGACATCATGGGGGTGGGCCCCATAACATTATTGGCATGCGGAGGAGGAAGAAAGACCAGAGATGGCATGCTTTCCCTGTTTGGCCATGTGATGTGCTCTGCTGTGTTATACCACAGCAAGGAGGTCAGCACCAAGCCAGGGCCATGCTCCAAAACTATTTATTTACTTTATGTATTTAGTACAGGGTCTCAGTACACAGACCAGACTTATAGTGATCCTCTTGTTTTCAGCCTCCCAAGCACTGGGATTACAGGCATGTGCCACCATGTCCCAGCTCAATAGCTGTCTCAGTGCGTCCCAGGGGCAGGGCTGGCAGGACGCACCAGGGATCAGCCCCTGGCCACTGTGCTCTGCCTGAGCAGGCGCTTTAGTCCAGCCCTGGACTAAAGCCAGCTATCTGGCCAGCCCTCCAAGACTTTTCAACTCCCAGAACTGTGAGCTAAATATTTACATACTCTATTCTTTAAAGATTACTCAGTTTCTGATACTCAATTACAACAGAAAACATACAATATAAGATACTCCCAGTCTGGGGAGATAGCTCCGTGGCACAAGTGCCTGCCTGGCAAGTGCAAGGTTGTGAGTTCGAACCCCGGTCTTGCAAAAAATAAATAAATAAATAAAATAAGATACTCCCTTTTCTGTTTGCACCTAATTGTTCTTCTAACACAACTTTAAAAATTATTCATCACATAAATTTAATGATGATGGCAAGGAGTTTGGAATCCTGGTAGTGTCTGGTTTGGGGAATGTAATGGGGAAATTAGAGGTAATAAGGATGAAAGCCTATCCTAATGTGCTGCTGCTTACCTGGCATAATTTCTACTCTACTCTAATCTTTAAGGACAGGGTGCCCCAAGGGTAGAAGGCCCTGTTGAGGTGGGCTAACTAAAACTGGCCAGCTGTGACATGCCCAGCTGCAAGAGTGACTGCCTAACAGCCTCTAACTTCACTGTAATACCATCTGCATGTGAAATGACAGCCCTCTCCAGCCCATGACACTTGTCAGTTACCATAATGATGACAGGACTGCAGGCAGGCAGAAAGAGACAAGCAAACAGGCAAGGAAGCAACTAGGCCCAAAGATGGGGAACTCATTCTGGAAAATCTCGACCCTTTCTCAGAACATTCTTCCTTTTTATTAGCCTACCCTCCTCTATTTCCTGTACTTTAGGTCTTGGACTTCTCTACCCCAATCAAACTGATTTGTGAGACTTTCTCCCAACTTATTCTATTCTTTCACCAAGAATGAACCTTGCCTTATTGGGCAACTGGGGCTTGGCCCTCTCTCCTGGTTCTGCAATTCCAAGAGGGGAAGAATTAACAAGTTCGGGGTCTAAATTGGTAATCAGAACTTTCACACTAGTCTTTTACAGTAGTTTAAGTAGCGTACTAAAGACCTGAAATTTAATAAGCACTTCTGAATAATGTTCTTTCTACTAAAAGAAGAAGCTAAAGTCGGTGACACATTGGTTATAGTCACCATGAGTTCTTTTTTCCTTATTTCTAGGTAAGTCTTAGGCATCTTGTTTCTATTAGGTAAAGAATAAGACAATTTCAGAGTGTATGATCTGTATAAACTTGGGCAATTAGTTCTTTGTTTGAAATTGTTTTGTGAAAAGGTAAAACTTCCTAAGAAAATGAGTTAATACACTTTGTATCCTTATCTGCAAAACAGTCACTCAGAATACAAGACAAAAGCCAAAAAAGAAAACAGGTAACACAAAACTTTTCAATGAACTAAGGTAAGTTAGTAGTATAAGTGAAACAAATTTATATCAAATATTTTTGGAACAATGGAATGTGTAATTTGTAAAAGTATTTGAACTTTTTCTTACTTCCTATTTATGTCTCTATTTTACTTTTCATATGAGTATACATATATATATAATGGTACACAGTTTATGAACTTAATTTGTTCTATGATTTTGGGGAAGATGGTGTGTTTGTGTCTGTATGAGGAACATGGTCATGTTCGTCACCTGATGTACAGTTTGGGAGTGGAAGCCACATTTTGCTGAATGCTTTTGTTTACAAACTGAATTGTTTGCAAGCAGAAACATTTGTGAACCCAGGCATTACTATATATAGTTTGTGTGTTTCTCATGTACAAGAAGTCAAGTGATATTTGAATTTGCCTGTCTTATTTCACT
The DNA here is from genome assembly GCA_004027915.1 of Capromys pilorides. Taxonomy (NCBI): domain Eukaryota; kingdom Metazoa; phylum Chordata; class Mammalia; order Rodentia; family Capromyidae; genus Capromys; species Capromys pilorides. Next base: position 13,724 of record PVKN010003927.1, on the reverse strand, counting down.
TAATGTTATGTTCTCACATTAACATCCATGTACTTACAAGTTCTTGTTGGGAACGCCACAAGCTAGAAAATTGGTCAAATGTGTGTAGGCAGGACTAGATCTCAGTGCCTAAAGTTAACAAACTACCTCAGTCCTGAAATAAGCATCCTGTCTGGTTAAGGTCAGCTATTAGTCACTAGGCAACCCTGTGTCATGTGTTACTAACTTTGCAAAAGTATAAATAGCATATAAATAGCAGACCGTTTTGTTCTGGGGTTGGGTTCATCTCACCTACCAGGCAGACCAGCCACCACTTAGCCCAACTTTTATCTTGTCTCTCTTCTTCTCATTCCTGCCACCGTTTCTCACTGGATAGAACAGAGCCCAAAGGATCTCTACAAGTTCTATCATTTTCATTTATAGTTGAGGAAAAGAGGCCAGAAGAGTAGTGCTGTACTATAAAAAGTTTTATCTTTTTTCAAACAAAGAACTAACTGCTTTAAGTTCAGATCATACACTCTGAAATTGTCTTATTCTTTACCTAATAGAAACAAGGTGACTAAGACTTACCTAGAAATAAGGAAAAAAGAACTCATGGTGACTATAACCAATGTGTCACTGACTTTAGCTTCTTCTTTTAGTAGAAAGAACATTATTCAGAAGTGCTTATTAAATTTCAAGTCTTTAGTACGCTACTTAAACTACTGTAAAAGACTAGTGTGAAAGTTCTGATTACCAATTTAGACCCCGAACTTGTTAATTCTTCCCCTCTTGGAATTGCAGAACCAGGAGAGAGGGCCAAGCCCCAGGTGCCCAATAAGGCAAGGTTCATTCTTGGTGAAAGAATAGGATAAGTTGGGAGAAAGTCTCACAAATCAGTTTGATTGGGGTAGAGAAGTCCAAGACCTAAAGTACAGGAAATAGAGGAAGGGTAGGCTAATAAAAAGGAAGAATGTTCTGAGAAAGGGTCGAGATTTTCCAGAATGAGTTCCCCATCTTTGGGCCTAGTTGCTTCCTTCCCTGTTTGCTTGTCTCTTTCTGCCTGCCTGCAGTCCTGTCATCATTATGGTAACTGACAAGTGTCATGGGCTGGAGAGGGCTGTCATTTCACATGCAGATGGTATTACAGTGAAGTAGCGTGCCACTGACTAGTGCTACAGCTTAGAATAAATCTCTTCCATATTTCTGTGAAGTCTGGAGAACCACACTGGAATGGTGGTATACACCTATACCCCCAGCACTCAGGAGGCTGAAGATTGCCCCAAGTTAGAGGACAGCCTGGGCTATACAGTGAGTTCCAGGCCAGCCTGAACTATATAGTGAGATGCCCTGTCTCAAAAATAACCTAAAACACAAAAAGCTGGAGAATCTCATTGGCTTAATGTTAACCTTTGTATTGGAGGTAACATACACACACACACATTAGTAAGTACTCTTCATCTTTCTTTTGATTTGTGGTCTCATTTGGAATCTGTAGTAAAACAATGAAATAAAGAAAATCTGTTAAGAACAGATAGCAATACAGACCACCTCACCAAGAGTGAGACACATGTAGAAAACAAGGACAGAAAATGAGACCAGAGACACAATTTTCCCAAATGCTGGGATTGAAGATGCAGGCCACCATGCCCAGCTTCCTGATGAACCTCCTAAATGCACATAAAACCACAGTGCATGATGATATACATGTGTAATCCTAGCAGTCTGGGAGACTGATGCAAAAGGATAACAAGGTGGAATTCAGCAATTATCCTGATTTATTGATAAACTGTTCTCAAAATTTTGAGGTTCCTGGAATACAGGGTTTATCAGTTCTATGGCTTTTTAAGGTACTGTTGCTAAGATTAATTTTTGAACCAGTACCTATAACTGGAGACCTGGCAACTTGTTGGGTGGGTAAGTCTAGAATGTCTCTCAAACTTTAGTGTGTCTGAGAACCATATAGAAATTCAGGTTCCTGTGCATCTCCTCCAAGAGGTAAGTAAATGGAACTGGGCCAAGGCATTTACTATTTTTGGAAGTACTGGGATGTCACTGTTTGTGCACAGGTGTCTCCTGAAAGCCTCCTGTAGTCATGGGGCTGGGGTGGTTTCTGGAGTTTGAGATAGGTTATTGTAGGTCTGATGCTGCACCTGCCCTGGGGCAGGTAATCTGCATTTTAATGTAAGGAGGGAAGAGAAGTTAGCTGCTTGAGCTGTGGCTACTATTCCCTTTGCTCTCTTGCTGTTTTACACTGCCGTGAAAGGTTGCCCTCTTGTAAGTTATGTGTAGATGCCAAAAGGAATGACGAGAAGACCTGATGAAGGTACCTCAGAGGACTCACTGAGATTTGTCCCTCAGTGAACAAAGAACCCCTGAAGCAAATCAGCTTTATTTCGGGTAGTCAGCGTGATCTCGAGCATAATCATTCTAGTAAAGGAGGACCATGTGCTTAGTCACCAACGTGACCGTTAACTTCCATCCATTCCAATTAACTTCCATCCTTTCCCTATCATCGGGTTCACACAGGGGTCAGCCATTAGTATTCCAAACAAGGGAGAAAGCAACAAACAGAAAGCCCACAGGTAAAGCTGCCATCCATCACCTGGAGTCCCAGCTTTCTGGGATTTTCAGCAACGGACCACAGCTGTCTCTAGGTCCCCTTCATTACTCTCCATTTCCTGAAATGCCAGCCAGGCTACACCCTGTCATGTGCCACTCTGCCTTGGAGCCAGCTGATTATGGACTGAAGCCTCCAGTAACCATGAGCTAAATAAACCTTTCCTTCCCTAAACCTGTGTGTCAGCAATGAGAGAAGAGTAACTGAGACATGGGATTGAACCCAGGGTCTTTACACTACACCATACCCTGGCCTCTTTCTCCCCTTTTTAAAAATTTGACACAGGATACCAATAAATCTGAATAATTACGGGTTCCAACTTGTGATCTTTCTGCCTCAGTCTCCCAGACCGCTTGGATTCCAAGTGTGTGTCATCATGCTCTGTGGATGGTGGAATCCGCCTCTAGCAGGCTCACCAGGAAGCTGGGCCTGGAGGCCTGCATCTGTAACCCCAGCACTCAGGCTTAGGCAGGAGGATCACCACAGACTTGGGGGCAGCTGATGGTGCACAGTGAGCAAAGCCTGCCTAACCTATATAGTGAGATTATGAGAAGGGCAAGAAAGAATTGTGGCTCGTGCCTAGATATTCCCTTAAAGCCTCATGTACCCACAGTTGGGGCTTTTCAGAGGTGGCAGGATCTAGAGAGTGTGATCCTGGGATCAAGTGTGTGATTGTTAAATTAGCCTGCTGATTGATTTGGCATGGCTCTGGGAGTGGACAAGGGGAAGACCTCCCCTGGGTGTGAGTGCTACCTGCCCTAAGGGCAGGTATCCTGGACAGACAATAAGGGCCAGAAAGAGGGCAGCTGGGTTTGCTGGTCACTGCTCGCTGCCTGGCTGCTTTGCGGCCTTTTGCCTGCCATGGACTGTTTCTCTTCTGCATAGCCCACCACTGTGTCACCCTGCCTTGGAGCCAGCCAACTATGCACTGAATCCACTACCCACTGTGAGCCAAAACAAACTATTCCTCCTTTAGCTTTGGGTCTCAGGCATTTTGTCTCAGCAAAAAGAAAAGTAACAAAAATAAAGAAAGGGGGAAAAAACTTCCCCAGGTGACTATGGGAGGGTCATGAATTACGTACAAGAAACACTAGAAGCAGTAACAATTAGTGATACCTGTTAGCAAAGGACTATTTTGAAGAAAGGAATAAAGAACTGAATAGGTTCTGAGATTTTACCCAACTTGTAAGTCAACACGAGAGGAGCTGCAGACTCATGGATGCTGGTAGAAGACCTGAGAATACTGGTCAGAGAACGAAAGTCGATTTATTCCCAATGATAGTCGCGGCACTCTTGGAGCCAGTTTCCTGAGCCTCATTTCCCACAAGTCTGTGTGATGAGGGATACTGCGGGTTGTGCTATAGGAGAGAAACCCAGTCCAGGAAACCAGGATGTTAGACCTTTCCCTGAAGGGAGACATTATTTCTGCCTTCCAAAGCTGTTCACTACTGAAACATAAAAAAAAAGAAGAAAAAGGCTGTCAGGTAAGGGCACCCATAAGCTAATACACAAGGCGCCTGCCAGCAGAGACCAAGACTGGAAGCACAGCAAGCAAAATTGATCTTATCTTACATCTTCATTTTATTTATTTACTTTTTGTCATTTTGAGACAGGGTCTCGCTATGCAGTTCAGGCTGGCCTTCAACTCCCTTTTGTAGCCCAAGCTGGTCTCGAACTCGGCACTGATCTTCCTGCCTCAGCCTCCCAAGTGCTGGGATTACAGGCATGCGCCACCACGCCCAGCTCCTAAAAAGGAGTGTCGTCTGCAGCAGGTAAGCAGGAATGCAGAGCTGCAGTTCGGTGTGGTTCCCAGTTGCCTGAGGCACCCTGGTTTAAATCCTTAATCACCGTTTTAATGGGGCCCTGCTTGATTTCCTGAGCATTTTCCCATCGTTGTCACTTTAATCTTCAATATATCACTTAGACAGGAGATATAGCCACTTCACTCCCGATGAAAAGGATCTTGGGTTTGTGAGTTGTCTCCACACTCTAACCTCAAGTTGTTTCCCCGAGGCCGGCATTAGACTATAAACAACGATTGTTAGAGAGGGGACGCGTCACAAGGAAACCACAGCCAGTTCTGAGGGGCGAGGCCACTAACGGTGCCTAAGAAGGCCCCACCACCTAGGAACCGGGAGGTTAAGACCTAGCTTTCTCCCATTCGCAGGCCTGAAATCTCCAGGGAGTGGTTAAGAGACGGAATCCTAGAGCACAACTTCCACTCAAGCCGGAACAGCGCTCGGGCGGTAGCCGAGCCACGCAGCGCACCTGACAGGTCTCTTCCGCATTCACATCAGCGGAAGTGGGCGGAGTCTTTCCCGATAGCCCCTCGCGATTGGCCAGAGCTGCCGTCACTCAGCGGTCCCACCGGAAGGGGCCAGGCAACGCCCTTCCCCCGTCTTCTAACCGCCAAAAGGGTGGGAGTGGCCGGGGTGAAAGTTGCCCGGTCCGGCTGTGCGGGCGATGGAGTTGAGTCCGGTCTCGTTCTCTGCGGCTGCTGGCTCCTTCAAGGAGGAGCTGCTCTGCGCAGTCTGCTTCGACCCCTTCCACGACGCAGTGACGCTGCAGTGCGGCCACAACTTCTGCCGCGGCTGCGTGAGCCGCTGCTGGGAGGTGCAGGCGGCGCCCTCCTGCCCGGTGTGCAAGGCCCGCGCGGCGCCCGCCGACCTGCGCACCAACCACACGCTCAACAACCTGGTGGAGAAGCTGCTGCGCGAGGAGGCCGAGGGCGCGCGCCGCGCCGGCCACCGCTCCCCGCGCCTCTGCCGCCCGCATCGCGGCCAGCTCGGCTACTTCTGTCTGGAGGACAAGGAGCTGCTGTGCTGCCTGTGCCAGGCCGACCCCCGGCACCAGGGCCACCGCGTGCAGCCGGTGAAGGACACCGCCCACGACTTTCGGGTGAGGCTCGCTGCTGGGCGCGCGCACGGCTCGGCTCGGCTCCGCGGGGCCGGGGCCCGCCGCCGCCGCCGCCGCCGCCGCCAGCGCGAGCTGGTTACCCGCGGCGGAGGGAGAGAAGTCGTCCGAGGCGCGGGCGGGTGCTTCTCGGGGCCCCGCCAACCCGTCCCGGGGGGCCCGGCCTGGCCTCGCCTTCGCTACTGAACTGTGGCCGGGGCCCTGTGAGCAGCACGGGTTGGGGGACGCACTCGCTGTTATCGTGGCGGGAGCCCAGCATGTCCCCAGTCCTGTCCTGCCGGAGCTGGCAGCGGCTCGGGCGCTGGCCCTGGCCCGCAGGTTTATTCTAGGTCGTCGGTTAGGCTTCTCAGGGCCTGGAGTTGCAGTGGTTGTAAATAAGCCACGGAGCCACTTACAGAGCGAAGGTAACTTTTGGGAAAGTCTGTGTTGTAGGAAGGAAAAAGGATCAGAAAGTTGGGGTTAAGCTGCCTGCGAATTTTTTGAAAACATTGGGGCTAGGCCGTTAGCCAAATTTGTAAGTTAAGGGTGTTGTTAGTTTTCTGTCGTTGCTGGGACAAAATACTCGACACCTAAAATTAAGGAAAGGTTTATTTAGTGCAGTTTGTGGAGATTTCAGCCTGCAATCAGTGGGTCACAGAGAGAACCCAAGTTATAAAGCAAGTAACTATAATCTTTACCAGGGGCCTTGTTCAGCCCCCTACTATGGTCATAGGCTTTGGGCGAAGCTTGTCTCATCCCTGCTGTTCTCCTGTTTCCAGAGCTCTGAGCAGTTGGCTTTGTAGATGCTTAGAGGTCTAGGTGGCTACTGACCATTGTCAGTGGGATGAACCGGGTGGGCTGAGCACCTACTGTGTCATTATGTGTCCATGAGAGGACAGAGCAACCTGAGACCATGCTTTGGTGGAGTCCAGTAGATACGGTTGAATAATCACATTAATAATTTTACATTTGAAATTTTAAGCCAACATTTCTGTGGAGGATGGTTTAAGATGTGATGAAATACTGTAAGAGGAAGACCTGAACCTGTCTGGTAAAATACAGAAAAAAGTCAAGAACTGGTATCACACACACTGAAGGCCCAGGGAAGTAAATGAGGGGCAGTCAAGGAAGTGAGGGACAGCGAGCAGTGGTGGTGGGGTGTAGGGCTGAGGAGCAATAACCCACGAACATTCTGGAAGGAAGTCCAGGAGGCCACATTCTGCAGGGCACCAAAGGGCATGCTGGGGAACTGAGGTTTTGTCCTCAGTGCAGTAGATATGGTAGATGGATGGATGAGGGTTTTAAAGCACGACCTAAGTGATAGGTTTTCTTTTTTTTTTTTGGTGGTACCAGGGATTGAACTCAGGCCTTGCACTTGCCAGGTAAGCACTTATTCCACTGAGTTACTTCCCCAGCCTAGTGATAGGTTTTTGATAGTGTCCCAGCAGAGAAACAGGCAGAAGGAAAAAGGAAAAGAGGCTTTATGATCTTGGAGGACAGGGAGAGAATCTCAGGAAGATAAGGAATTCTCTGGATTGGAACAAAGGGAGGCTAAGGCTTTCAAGGCCTTTTGCCAGGGGTGGGGTTTGAGGAGGATGTTTAGATACACCGGAGGAGCTGATTGGGCCCTTCCCTGAGGTGTCAGCAAAAGTGAAAGGAAGTTGCACGCTGGGCCGAGTTGGAGAAGAAGCGGGGAGGTGGTCTGTAAAGATAAAACTTGTTTTAAGGGCTTCAGCCATATTAGATGACCACCATAGTAATTCAGCAATTCATACTAGGGCGGTAACCTCTCACTATTTAAGCTAGAGCTCTACAAAGAGTATTAGTGAGAAGAACTGAGAAGGACCTTAGACCATAAGTGTAGTGTTTATCAAACTCTAGCAAGAATCATAGTCTTTAAAGTACTTTCTCTAGCAGTGTGACTTAAAGATGTTATTAATTACATGTATACAAACAGAGCTGCTATAAGTTGTTCTTGCTTATATCACAGATAAGCAATAAAACCCAAAAAAGTTGATGGATAAAATCCAAACAAAACTAAAATCAATACAATTCCAATTAAAATCTGATTTGCAGGGTTTTATTATGTTGAAGGAAAATCTCTGGTCTTGGCCGAGATCCTTTTGATTAATTCTGTCTTTACTGTATTGCAAGGGATGACTTGATTTGACAGCCAGTTTCCTGTTTGAAGAGCTCTAAAACTCAAGCAACCTGTTTGGCCCACATTTGGGTCTAGCACATCATCCTGTGCTGCGTGTATTTCTATTTTCTCTTTATATCTTGTCCTCTTGTGTTTGAGACCCAGTACCCAATACCTGCGTCTTTTCTTTTTTTTTTTTTTAGTTTCAAAATTCGTTAGTACATTCGCAATAATTGACACATTGCATATTGTTGTCCTCATAGTAGTTATACAGAACACAGGGTGTAGACATGATAAATTTTCTAATTGATATTGGTAAGGAAAGAAAAAAAAGGAAAAAAATTTCTTCTCTTTGAAGTAAGAGGAAGCAGTTGCCTACATAGTCCAGTATTCCATAATTGCAGTGGGTTACCGGTGAAACTGGCAATGTTGGAGGCTATTGATTGAAGCCTCTTACAGCTCATCATACTAATCTAGCTCTGTGTGATGCCTGCATCTTGAAGTAAAGTTTTATTTTGGCTAATGTTTATAGTCTGTGATCAGCTGGTTTCAAGGCAAGACCACATGGCAGACGGGGGCATAGCAAATGAGAAACTGATGTTATGGTATAAGGAAGCAGGGAGAGAGATGAAGGGAGGACCTGGGAGAGAGAGAAACTGTTGCAGGCCACATCTCCAGTGACCCACCCACCTCCCAACTGCTACAAGCCCTATAATTTGGTTGCTTTCCAAAGGCCCTACCTGTGAGTGCAGGAGACTGTTAGAGGTCATCTAAAGAAGCGTTAGCATTCTGTCCCTGGTCCCAAGAGACTCATGCATACTTTCATGCAAAATTTATTCTATCTCTATTTATTCCATCTCTTAAGAGTTGCTAGAATCCTGACAGTTTCAGCATTGGTGAAAGGTACAAGTGCAAAATCTCCTGAGATATAAGGCACAAACTCTCAGCTGTAAACCCCTGTAAATCAAAAAGAAATTCTACACTGTTAACCTAAAATAGCACAGCATATACATTCCCATTGTGAAAGAGAGTAATAAGGAGATATAAGCCAGCGGAATCAAAGTAGGGCCAAAGCCCTGCAATGTAAATATCAATTCTTGTAAGTCTATGTCTAGCACCCAAGGCAAGTTGTGACGTGGAAATTCCAAAGAGCTTGGGCAGCTCACCACTGCAGCACTGGTGGTGGTTGTAGCCCTTGTGGCATCACTCTTGGCCTGGCTTTGGTCACTGCTTGTGGTTTTTTTTTCAGATCCTCCATGTTCCCGACTTCTCAGTTTTCTAAGGTCTTTACTAAATTTGGTTTTACTCTCACAGCTTTATGCACTGCCCTTTCAGGGCCACATTGTTTGGCTTCCAGTGCCTTCATCTGAAATTTATATGGAATCTTCTCTCATCTTACATCTCTTACATTCTTCATGCCAGTAAAACCAATACCATACAGATAGGGCCAGAGTCTGCCACTGACTCCAGCAATAACTAGGCCTTTTTGCATCGTGGCTGTAGGGGCTTCTGGGTGCCTAGACATCTGAGTACTATGAACTCAATCTCAGGAGGTCAGTCTCCTTTTCAGCCTTTGAGGAAACCGAAGGGCTCTTTTCTAAGGAAGGGAGGGAGGGAGGGAGGGAAAAGAAATGAATCCTTTCAGCAGAGAAAGGTATCCTGCTGAGGCTTAGGGCTAGCCTAGGCTTGTCCTGAATCCCTGCAAAGATAACATGGCTACAGGCTCTGTGCAGTTTTTTAAACTGCTGGTCTACAGTCATGTGTAGGTCAGACAGCAGGCACAGATTCAGTTTTACCTTTGTGTCTTCTAAAAGTATGATCTTCAGGATTGTTCAAATGCCCACAAGGCATTGTTCGTAAAGTCCCAGGTAAAATATTTGATTTCTGTTAATGCTCAGCTTTTCAACAATCAACCTCTGCTCAAAATTTGCAGGGACTTCTTTTTGGTGAAACTCAAACTTTTAAAGTCACTCAGCAATGCCATTTGTTCTTGATTCTCAATGTACAACTGGCTAAAAATCCTCTAAAGTATCCATTTTACAGCCTGAAAATTTGACTGCCTTGAAATTTCCTGTGCCAGATAAATTACTTCACTGTGCTTAATCTTTATCTTCTGCAAAGTCTCTGGACATGAATAATTGTAGGCAAATTTTCTGCCACAACATAGGAAACTTTCTTGGAATGTAGAAAGCACTAGGTATAGTGAGACATGCTTGTGATCTCAGATGTGGGAGGCTGAGGCAGGAGGATCACTAAGTTCAAGGCCAGCTTGGACCGCATAGTGAGTTCAAGGCCAACTCCCCCGCCAAATTATGTTTGTGTGTGAGAGAGACAGACAAGGGTAATGAGACGTCAGGTACAAAAGGTAAGAAGTCAACCTAAAATTTATCGTAGCTCTTCAGGCAGTCCAAGGATATCAGAAACAATTAAAATTTTACAAAGCAAAATGGTAATCAACATTTAGATGTGCGGATATAAGTATTTCACGTGATTAAGTCATACTAGAAGTTGGCAGGAAGGTATGGTAGGTGGGGCTTTTTTAGATGCAGCCTCAGTGAATGTCTTCACTGTGGCAAATGACTCAATCAGTGCCTATTGTCTGACCTACACATGACAATAGACCAGCACAGTTTAAAAAACTGCAGAGAGAGCCTGTGGTCATGTTATCTTTATAGGGATTCAGGACACAGCCTGGACTGGTCCTAGGCCTCAGCAGGATACCTTTCTCTGCTGGTCCTTTAACCAACCTGTCAGGCCAGGCTCCTTGCCTCCTCACTCCTGTCTTCCAGTCTCACCTAACAATAGGGCCCTGGATTAGAGGTACCCCAGTGGCCCTTTATGCTATTAAATCAATGGTTCAAAGCCAGAAGTGCAGTTACCGTTCAGCTATGCTTGCAGTGCTTGGCAGGAGTGTGTTCAGTGAGTTCAGTAAATGCAGTTGCTACATTCACGTCAAAGTGGAGCTATAGCCATAAATGCCTATTGTCTTCCCTGTGCAGCTTCCAGTCCTAATTTGCCTTCCTCCTCTTCCTCCTCCCTGCAGGCCAAGTGTAAGAACCTGGAGCACATGCTGCGGGAGAAAGCCAAGGCTTTCTGGGCCATACGGCGTTCCTATGAGAACATTGCCAAACATAATCAGGTGAGTGGGGTTTGGGCTGAGTGGGGAGGTGGAGACACCCAGGGAAGGCAGGCAGAAGCAAGCAGCCTTGGCCCTGGCTTTGACCAGTGCCACCCACAGGAGAGCTTTTGACTTAGAGTTGGTCTTCCTTAGTGCTGATCCCTTTGTAGAGCCAAACTCTTGGGTACTGACTGGGATTCTCATCTTAGTCGCATGGCATAGTCACACTAGCAGCCACGGTGTGCCCTGAAAAGCCACCTATGCTGTATGTTCTGTGACTTAAGCGTCACCTCAGTATGTGCACATCGCCTTGTATATGTACTCTGGCTGATAGGGACCTGGAACTCCTTAGCGATTCCTCATTTCCATTTGGTCCCCACTCCATGAACAGTCTTGTCCCATCTTCAAAATACACCAGGTTGAAACTGCACTGCTGATCTGGCCTCCTTTGGACCTGCTTCCTCTATACTGGAGTGATCTTTTGGAAAAACATATTCTCTGCCAGCCACCCTGGCCTCTCTTTCTGAAACCAGGCAAATTTGTTCCCTGGGCCCATTCTTAACATCTTTAATCCATTGGAATCTCTGCTCCCATATACCTTCTGAGAAGCATTCCTTGATCACCCCCAAGCACCCTTTCCTTTCACTTGATTCATGTCTCTTTGGTGTGTGTTCTCCAAGACACTTCATTACCATTTTGTTTTCCTCTTGTTGAATATAAGGAGAGCAGGCACATAGATTGCCAGTATCTTGAAGTTCTAGGCATACAGTGGCCAAAAATGAACTTGGGGCTTTAGGTAAACCCATGGTCAGGTGTTAATCAGGCTTTTTCTTAGCCCAGTGCTTGACTTTGGAGTTTCGGGCACTGGAGGGCCCTAGCCAGCAGCCTGAACTAGGTGAGTCTGCGCAGCTGGGGTTAGTCTAGCTGGACAGTGATTACCAACAGCAGTCACTTCAGGAAGTGCCAGACCAAAGCTGAGCTTGCCTGAAGTTGAAGGGATGGAGCGGGAGGACTCCTTGGAAGGTCGACTTTTAAATCAAAGCCTATCTAGGCAACCTCTGCCAAACTAATCTTCAAAAGGAAAGAAGACAGTTTCTTTTTACTCTAGTTTTTATTTACACATTCAAATAAGATAATACATGGAGGAACTGAACAGAAAGAAGCTATTCAACATTTCTGGTATCTAAGAGGCCAACAGACTGACTTAAGGAATTTGTGCTTTTTTAGTAAGTTATTTTGCCCAGGCCTATAAACATACAGTGAAGTTCTATCCAAGAATGAGATTACTACTCTGCCATTTCTGGAGGTTAACGTTAGAATTTTTCTTTGGTCATTGTCATGGGTGCATTGGGCTTCGTATCTTCCTTTTGACTTGTTCTGTGGCCAAAGTCACTTGACTGGCTGGCTGTGGACAGGATGGACAAGGGCACTGGACTGGAGGGCAGTTGCCTACCCAGCCCAGCCCAGGCACTGGAGGTCTCTGAGGCTTTGTATAAAGAGGCACGAAGCCTCTAGAATTCCAGCTTGATCATTGCTTTTCCTGTCAAAGTCTGTGCATAAAGCTTGATGTTGAAGGCTGTGTCTTGGTGTCTCCCCTGTACTGTGAGGCTCTGCTGACCATTGATGACAGAGGCTGGAGTACTTGCCCTGACACTTGCTCAGTTTTCCTTCCTCACCGTTCTTTTGCATCCTGAGATAGAATCACTTGATAGCCCACTCTGGCTGCCCCTTATGCTCGCTGTCCTGTTGGCCTACAGTTGCAGCACAATATCTGTTGTCCTTTTCTTTGATTATTACTAAGTTTGTAGTACATCTTTTCACAGCACAGTAAATCCCTGACCTACAAACAGTCGAGTTGCAGGGTTTCACAGATACAAATGGACCTCGCGTTACAAACGTTAGTAGATGCAAACAAATCACAGAAGCAGCCCAGGTGTCTGCTGGACACTGTCACAGTTGTGCTGCTGTGTGCTTACTGTACAGTGTGATGGCGTACAGTAGTGCATTGCTAATCAGAGCCGGGATGCCCAGAGGCAAAGCTGTGGTGCTGAGGAAGGGCCTGCTAGGAAGCACAAAGCAGTAGATTGTGTCCAAGGTGTGCAAGGCTCACTGTCGAAGTTACCAGTGAATCCGACTTAGGAACATTCTTGGGGAAAGGGACTGGTTTATAAGTTGGGGGCATACGGTACCAATTTCTAAGCAAATGCCAGTTCATGCCTTCCCTACTTCGTGGGTGCTGGGGACTGAATCAGGGCTTTGTACTTGCTAGGCAAGGGCTCTACCACTGAGCTATACCCCAACCTTAATTTATATTCTTTTTAAGTCTTGGAGTAATTGTCTTTCCTGGTAAATTTGTGAGAATTCTTTTGTACTATTAGGTTTGTAAAATATATTTGTTAAAATTATTTTTCCTAGTTTGTCATTTTTCCCTGAGCTATTTTCACTTTGGGGGGCGGGGGGGTCGGGTACTGGGAATTGAACCCAGGACCTTGTGCTTGCCAGGCAAGTGGTTATTCTACTGAGCTATCTCCTTGGCTCTTTTTACTTTTTCAGTGAATCCTTGCATTACTTTTTTAGAACTATATGAATATTAGACTTTTAATCCCAAAAATAAGATTACAATTTTCCATAACTAGAGCCTATGTTTGGGATTGCTTTTCTAGTAGTTGTCTTAGAAGTGTGTGCATGTGCTAAGCTTTATTAATAGTCTTTCTGTATAAAGCTTTTGGTGTTGTAGTTCTATTCAGTTATCTCCGTCGTTCAGTCTTCTCAGTTTCATACTAAGAAATGTCTCTTCGGGGCCGGCGAGATGGTTCAGTGGTCTAAAGCGCCTGCTTAGGAGGGCTCAGGCAACTGCGGGGACTGCAGTTCGATCCCCGGCACCACATGCTGCGCCAGCGCCACCACCAGGGCAGGCTGAGCCAGCCACAAAATGAATAAATAAAGAAACAAACAAACACAACAAGCAAGCAAATAAATAAATAAATAAATAAATA
>PVKN010003926.1:0-35258 GCA_004027915.1 Capromys pilorides | reverse complement strand
CTCCTCCTCCTCTTCCTCCTTCTTTGTTGTTTTTCTTTTTGAGACAAGGCCTCACTATGCAGTTCAGGCTGGCCTTGAGCTCAGTTTATAGCCCAGGCTGGTCTCGAACTCGCACTGATCCTCCTGCCTCATCCTCCCAAGTGCTGGGATTACAGGCTTGCACCACCATGTCCAGCTTGTGTTTCACCTTACCCCAGCCTGTGCTTTTAAAAACCTCAAGCACCAGAAGATCCTTCAGACCTATCATAAGGCTGGCATATTTATGCAAGATGATAAAATAGGCCAGCCACAAGATTAACTCAGCTGATCCCTAGCAAAGGCAGCCCCCTGTAGTCCGCCAAATACAAGCACAAACTCACAATGCTCTGCTCAGCATGGTGGGAAGATAAATGAAGGGTCTATATGAGTGTACCATGACTACCCAGAAACCCAAGTCACCACAAGAAGAGGCAGCTTTTAGAACTCGTTCCTGGCCAATGCAGGTTATTGATGTAGTAGCCACTTTTCCACAACTAGGACCAAATGCACCATGTTAGCAGCCAATAGGAGGAAAGATTTGTCTTGCTCATGGCTCTAGAAGGCCAGTCCACTGCCAGCTGATTTCCCAGCGTGGATGGTGGAAGAGCCTGGCAGAGGTCAGCTGCTCAATCCATGGCAGCCAGGAAGCATGGAGAATAGAGGAGCCAGGTACAAGAATACACCATCCCAGCGACCTGCCTCTAACCAGACTCCACCCACTAGATGCACGTTCTGCTCTGAACTCATTACTGAACAAATCCATGGATTAGTACAGCATCCTTACAATCCAATCATGAGACTAAACATGAGACTTTTGGGGAACATTTTAAGCCTGAACCATAGCACCAGATATTAGCCCACCCCATCAGCTGTATACAAACCCACTGCTCTCCTCTTTTGGTGAGTAGCAGCTTGGTCGCTCTGCAGTCACTGACTCCCTTCAAGCAAAGCCCCAGTTTGGCTTAGTTCCTCACCCCCGTAGAGCTCTGCTTGTGTGAGAATGTGCAAGCTCACAGTATTCGGCCTCATCTGTGTTCTCCCTTGTCAGACCCAAAAGACCTGCTGCTACCACTGTTCCTAGGTGGGCTGGACTCAGAGTAGGGAGCTGCGATCTGCCATTCTGCAGTGAGTGCTGGCTTCTTTGAGTTCTCTAGCCCTGATGGCAAGCGTTTAAACTGTAGATGGCTGCTAAAAGATGGTTAAGCTCTCCAAGGGGACGCAGTGCACTCACTGGGAGGCAAATACTGTGACTGTAAGAAGAATGACAGCCCACAGCTCGAGAACTGAATAAACCGGTAGAGGAGGTGGTGATTGCTTGATTTTTTAAAAACTCACATTTTTAAAGATCTTTTCAATTCAGGATGGTTTCTCCTTAATTACTATATATATATATATATATATATATATATATATATATAATATATAATATATATATATATATTAATCAAAATTGAGCTGTGAAACTAGTACAGTACCAAGAACTGCTACTCTGGAGTCCTAGATGATACTTAATGAGAATGTTGGCATCACTTCACAAAAGAAAAAGCAAGGGACGCTATGTGGAGCCAAGCCGTCTTCAGACTTCAGTCACAGAGGATCCCACACTGA
The DNA here is from genome assembly GCA_004027915.1 of Capromys pilorides. Taxonomy (NCBI): domain Eukaryota; kingdom Metazoa; phylum Chordata; class Mammalia; order Rodentia; family Capromyidae; genus Capromys; species Capromys pilorides. Next base: position 33,632 of record PVKN010003926.1, on the reverse strand, counting down.
AGTGCCTCAGGCAGTGCAATGAAGAAGGCAGCTGCAGTCTAATCGGCTCTCCTGGTCCACTGGTTGAGCTCCTCGTGGCGTGGAGACGCTGCATCGGTGACCCGGCGCTGTGATGGTTTCCTCAGATTGGAGTCATCCAGTTTCAGTTTGCAGGGCTTTGGGAAATATACATTTTTTGTTTTTCTTTATATTTTGCTGTAGTTTGTTTTTTGAAGCAGGGTCTCACTACGTGATGAAGGCTGACGTCAAACTCACAGCGATCCTCCCGAATGCTAGTGTTATAGCTGTACACCACCATGCCTCCTTGTTGTGTTTCTTGGAAACTAGAGAAAATCAGTATTCAGGCCGGCGAAATAGCTCAGCAGATTAAAGCATCCGCAAGCAGGAGAAGGGGCCAGGGTTCCACCCTGGGCTTGCTGTGCTGACCTCACCCCAGGGGCACATTGAGACACAATTGAGACTGGGCATAGTGGTGCACACCTGTAATCCCAGCTCTTGAGAGGCTGTAAACAGGCAGATCACTAGGACTCTAGTCTAGTAGTGAGACACTGAACACTCTATAGACCCTTTCCCAAAAATTAAAAAAAAAAAAAGAAAATCAGGATGCAATCAAATTTATACAGAAATCGTAAGCCTCAGGAAATGAATCAAACTAGAAGTTGATAAGGGATGTACTGCAGCTTTCTACTGCTATGAGTGGTGGTGCATACCTGTGATGCCAGCACTTGGGGGGCTAAGGCAGGAGCAGTGCTCCAAGTTCAAGGCCAGCCTGGGCTACAAAGCACATTCAAGCTCACCCTGAGCTGCATAGTGAAAGCCCATTTCAAAAAGACAAAAAACTAGAAAACACTATAGATTTCTGCTGAAATGCATTATTATAGTCATTCCTATTTTCACCAAAATTATCTGTTACATTTTTTGACAAAACTAATTTGGTTTTATTAAACTTGACCTTATTATTTATTGAGCACAATAAAAATAGTACTCATAGTAATTCTGCCAGGTGTGGCAGCACATGCCTGTAATCCCAGCACTCTGGGAGGCCGAGGCAGGAGGACTGCTGGGATACTGAGCCCAGCCTGGGCTACATAGTGAGTTCAAGGCCAGTCTTTACTACATAGCAATCCCTCATTTCAAAAGACAGGAAGAAAGAAAATTTTTAAAAAGGAGTTTGGGAACTGTCCAGATATTATTGAGAGTCAATGTTATTGAAATGGTGGGTTGAATTTTACGTTAGTCCCTGAGGGACATAGCCAGCTTGCTTCCCAAGTGTAAGATGGTTGTTTTCAACAGAAGTGACTTATATGAAAGAAAGAGTTAAATTTAGTTCTCGAAGATACTCCTGGTTCATTTGAGGATCCAATTTGTAAAGGAAGCTTATGAATAGATTAAGATGGAAAAGAGCAAGACAGAGAGCTCAGTAGATGCTGAGTCATTTGTATTAGTGTACTGCATGGACCCTTCCAGGTGGCTGTATTCAGGGTTGTTCTGTTCTTTGGGAGACTCTGTACTGCAATCAAACACATCTCTCAACCAAGCATGATGACACATTCCTGTCTTCCCAGTACTCTGAGAGACAGAAGGGTGCCCATTGTCGAGCCAAGCAGGGGCAACTCGGGAGACCCTGTCTCAAAATAAATATGGGCTGGAAATGTACGTCCATGCAAAGGTTTAATCCCTATTAGTGGCAAAAGAAAAAAAACAAAGAAAAAAAAAGTATCTCATTGTTTGTGATACTCAGGATCACTTCCAACTCCTTTCTTTCTTTCTTTCTTTCTTTCTTTCTTTCTTTTCTTTTCTTTTTTTTTTTAAGCTGATATGTCTGCGAGTGAAAAGCTGTGCACATTTCTCTGAAGAGGCACAGTTCTGGATCTGTAGTGTTGGGGAATAAACTTAGCAGTGTTGCAGGAAGAGGGGTCCAGGCCCCAGAAATAAACTTAGCAGTGCTTCAGGCAGAGGGTTCCAGGCCCCAAGTGGTGACAAACCCACTCGTCCTGTCCTCAAGCCACACTCAGCCGCGGTCCCCCACGATGCTCGGCTCGCTTCTGCTCCAACACCCCGCATCCAACGGAAAGCCAAATGGCTCAGGCAAACTGCGAGCTCTGGACACAAATTTCAAAACTCACAATCTGAGAGAAACTCATGCGTCACCTGGGGAAATGCAGAGGTCTGGGCCTGGTGACTTGATGCTCCAGGCGGCGCGGGACCTCATTCAGAACTGACTGCTGAGATGTTGAGCAGTTAAAAAGCACACCAGCAAAGAAAGGCACAGGAGGATTTCAGAGTCCACTTGAGAAAGCAGCAGCGCCTGAGCTGGGTGCACTGGACCAGAAGGGGCTCAGAGTTGCAAGAACAAAGCAGCAGAGGACATGTGTAAGGAAATTGCGTGTGCAAAGTAAAAAGTTACCTGATTGGTTGCCGTGACCAGATTGTGGTTTTGGTTTACCTTGGGCTTCAGAATCACATGTTTGACAGCCTGGGTGATCGGCTGAGATGACGTCGGGCGCACGCCTGTGACCCCCACATGCAGAGATTCCTCAGCTTTCCCTTGTTTGCAGGTTAAGCAAGGTTAAGACTACCTCGGAGGCTTTGCTGGCCTGTTGTGCTCAGAGATTTCAGGTCCAGTCTCCATGTAACTGTGTTTCCAGAGCTCACAGTTCACCCAGTAAATGTATAATTCAGTGGTTTTTAATCTCCTCAGAGAGCTGTACAGCCTATGATGCATGAAATAGTGAGAATATCCATCATGAATACCCAAAGGAACCTCCTGTCCTTTAGCCCTAAGCCAACCCTGGGCAACCCCAATCTAATTTACATCTCTATAGATTTGCCCATTCTGGGATTTTTAATATAGATAGAATCATATAACATCAGTCTGGTGACCACATTCTTAGGGTTAGCATGCTCTCGAGGTTTGCTTACACAATGGCATGTATCTGCAATTCGTCCCTTTTTCTGGCGGAATAGTGTTCCATTCTGTGACTGTAATATATTTTGTTTTCTGTTTATCAGATGGGCCTGTCATCCCAGCCATGTGGGAGGCTGAAGAAAGAAAGCTACAAGTTTGGAGCCAGCCTGGACCACCTAAGCAAGACCCTCAAAAAATAGTACAATCCAATGCAATACAGTATGACACACTATTTTTTAAAGGGCTGGGGATTCGGCACTGTTGTGGAGCACCTGATTCGGCTTCTGGTCCCCTTTCTAACTCATCCCCTACTCTTCTGCCTCCCATAGTTGAGACTCAAGAGAAATAGAAATCCCTAAACACAGGTGCAGAACGCTCAGCTGGTTGGGAGCTGCACACCTGGGTCCAGTTCTGACAATGAGCTCACCGTTAGCCTGTGTAGCCTCATAGCCCCACAGCCTCACCTGGGACGTTACCTCAGATTCAAGCAGACACAGATTGAGTTTTGGTTTTCAAAAATTGCACCTGGAACAGACTATGTTATATATATAAAAATAAATTTTTTTGTCACAATTCTCTAAATAATATAGTATACCAACTATTTATATGGTGATTGCTTTCTATTCTTCATTCCTAGATTATGGTGAATGCAATTACTACAGATTACACTAGAGAGTGATTGAAGTATCAAGAGTGATTTAAGTACTAAGCAGGGATGATTTATGTGTGCGGGCGGGTGAGCACCATTTCTGTGTGAATGCTATGCCTATTTAAGCAAGTCAGGAGCACATACGGGCTTTGGTGTACAGGAAGGTGTCCCACAGGGGTCCCCTTGGGACAGCAAAGGACCAGTGTAGATGCATGGATGTCTGTTCCTGCCTTCAGAAAGGGTGCCCTTAGGGCCGGCCGCATAGCTCAGCAGGCAGAGCATGGCAACTGGGATTCCACCCTGGCGAGCCCTGCCAGCCCCGCCCCTGGGGCAGGCTGAGACCTCAATTGAGACTGGGTGTGGTGGTACGCACCTGTAATCCCAGCACTTGGGAGGCTGAAAACAGGAAGATCACTAGAAATCTGATCTATGTAGTGAGACCCTGTAGATCCTGTCCTAAGCACAATAAAAGACAGACAGACAGACAGACAGACAGACAGACAGACAGACAGAAAGGGCATCCTGCCTTAGGTGGACCTAGAAGCTACTATGCTAAGTAAAGAAAACCAACACAAAGAAAAATGACAAAGTGGTTCTCACTTGTACAATGCAAAACAATAAAAAGTACAAATGCCCAGGCTAGAAAATGAAGCCCTGGATGCAGGGGGTGGGAGGAGAGCAGATTGGAGAAAGGTGGGAAGGGGCGCAAAGTGCAGTGCGCGGAAATCAACCCCGCAACATGAGCATCGGTTAGCAAAACTGGATTGATTAGAGGATTTTGAGAAGTAGATTTTAGCTGCTCTTGTTGCCGAAAGAGACAACTCTGTGGGATGACAGATATGTTAGTCTGTTTCTTTGATCATTTTAGTGTCTATATGTGTCTCAGAACAGCATGGCTTAAACTTCAGATACAAGCAATAGAAGTTATTTGGCGAGACTGAAGCAGGAAGGTTGAAAGCGTGAGGACAGCCTGAGCCACTTAGAGAGACCCAGTCTTAAAATAAAAAAAAATAAAAAAAGGCTGTGGATGGAGCTCCATGTAAAGGCTTGGGTTCAATTTGCAGGGCTACAGAAAAAATTACTAGGAAATGTCACTGGGGAAAGTGTAGATGCTCAAAAGCCAGAGGGTAACTCGAGCTCTCTATGGGGTGGGGAATTTCCCCCCGAACTCCTGCACCTGAGGCGAAGCTTTGCACCTGGGCGTGGGGTAACCAGCTGGTCTCGGGCCCTGGCACCCCAGACCCCTCTGAGAAGGGAAGTCGCTGAGGTGGTGTCCCTGACGTAAGGGCCCTGCTGACAGCCTGACCGTGCATGTCTTCATGCTCACCCCGCCCTTGGAGCTGCACTGCACATCTTTATTTGGGACATGAATGAAAACTCAAGGTGCTCTCCAGCAATGCAGACAGGCTTCTCATCACGGCTGTTGAGCTCTCAGCACATCTGGAGGACATCTGGACCACCTCCTGTGCAGAGGAGCCTTGCTCGGTACCTCCTGTTCCCTATTCATTCACCCTGGCCTGTCTCACTGCTGTATATTAGAAGTAGGTAACTTGCTATCTTCATATCATATCCCCTACCACCACTCGCGCGCGCTAATAAAAATCAACTTCAGGGTTTCTGCACTGAGCTGTTTTTTATTTCTTAGTTTGCTCTCCTCTCACTAAGTCACTAAGTTGCCCAGGCTGGTCTTGAACTCAGTTCCTCCAGTCTCAGTTAAACAGACTGCTAAAACTGTAACTGTTACTTGCTTTTTTTTTTTTCGGTCTTGTTTTGTTTCTTGATTTTCTGAGACAGAGTCTCACTTTGTAGTTGAGATTGGACTTGAACATGCTGTGTAGCTCAGGCTGGCCTTCAACTTATAGTGATCCTTCTGCCTCAGGCTCCCAAGGGTTGGGAGTGTAGATATGTACCCTCATACTTGCTTTTTGATTTTTTTAATTTTGTTTTTAATAAATAAATTTTCATTTAGTTATTTTTTGTTTATAGATAAGAAAAGATCAATGATATCAAGGATTTCTGTTTGGAAGTGTTTTTTCCCCTCTTTGGTTAGAATAAAAAGAATCTTAGCCCATCTTATTTACTTTATCACTGAGTTTTCTAGAATACTCCTTTGAATATCTCACTCATAAATAACAGAAATGAACTCTTCATTCCCCCATGCATTCATTTTTATGCAAGACAATTTGAGGTTCCTGTTTCTTTGCTTTTTGAGTTACATAGGGGCACACAGCTAAGAGTTTGTTTTGAATCTCAGAGAAGACTTGGGACTTAGAGTTTTGAGCAGTATGGAAACTGCTGCCACTGAGGACACTTGAAGGTGCCTGGGCACAGCCTCCATTGTGAGACACGAGCCCTTGGTGGCCAAGAGCAAAGCATTCTGGCTTGGGTCTGAAGTGACCTCCAGAGTCTATGTCTTAAATGAAAACTTGGTCCCCATCTCACAGTGCTGTGGCAGTAAACTGGGAAGGAGGCCTCGTTGGAGGAAGTGGGTCACTGTTAGTTGTCTTCAAAGGGTGCATTTGCCCCCTGCCTCTCTCTCTCTTTGCTTCTAAGGCACCATGAATCAATGCATTTCTGTTACCATTTTCTGTCCCACCACCCCCTGGGGACTGAGCGTCTTTATTAAATAACAACTAAATGGCCACACAAATCAGCAACAATTTTGGAAGAAGTGGGGACAAGGCATATGGGCAAATGGCAACTGTTCATTTCATGGTCTTAAAGTAGTTGAATAACTGGGCCTACTGCAAATGCAGGAGGGCAAGACTAAGATATTAAAGACCAAACATTACCCCCTTTGGAAGACTTCCTCAAAACCTCAGAAATTATCCTAGCGATCAGCAAGATGTCTTAAGGCTTGAAGTCTGCCTGCGTCTAGAATCTCTGCACTCATTTCTTGAGTGAGGCCTCAGCGCCTGTACCCGTAGCTACCTGTGGTTCCAGGGTTTAGAGACTTCATAGGTCTCCTCTGGACAAGTGCCTTTGTCCTAACCACAGAGTCTGGAATGCAGAAAGCATGAAGGCCAACAAGTCTTTTTGAGCTACAGAACTGCTCTTGAACAGGAAGAACAATATGATGATTATCTCCCCCTCCAGCACTGCCATTCGGCTCATTCCTCCCTACATCTGTGCTTTTGTGCATTTATGTCAGATGTGAGGTGAACTGCTGAAGACACTGTCAAAAGCCTTAAAACACACACATAGAGGATAGCTGGATAGTTGTACTGCTGACCTATTGAAAAGAGCAATTGATGCTTATTTTCTCTCTCTCTCTCTCTCTTATTATTTTATAATTTTTAACCAGTTCTGCATGTTTATATCTGGTGTTATGGTTTATGTCTAATTGTCCCCCCAAAGTCTCATGCAATCATGGGGAAGGGACTTCTAGAGTCTGAGACTTGAGTCATGATCCACTGGGATTATGTGTTTTAGTATGAATGGGATTATGGGTCTGAATCCTTCTGGGATTGTGAGTGTGGCCTAAGGCAGATAGGTTGAGGCAGAGAGCCTGAATGTAATATAAAGAGAAACAGAGAGACAGATGTTGGCTATTGCTCTCTGCTCCCTGATTGGTTGGTTGCCTCTGTCACCGTTTTGTTGCTGTTCTGCTACCATGAACTGGATGCTCTCTGCCCTGTTCCACTCAGCCTTGGGCCAGCCGAATATGAACTGAAACCTCCAGCAACTGTGAGCTAAATAAACCTTTCCTTCCTTCATTTTGAGTGTCAGTATTTGTCCCAGCAACAAGTAAAAAGTAACTAAGACAGAATTTGGTACCAGAGAAGTGGGGTTGTTGCTGTGGCTATACCTGACAATGTGGATTACGAGCTTTTGGAAATGGCTTATGGGAAGAGATAGGAAAGGTTCAGAGATGTCGCCTACAAGTGAAGCACTGGAAAATCTTCGACTAGGAGACTCTGGTCAGAACTCAGACCAGAAGACTGGCTTGAAGCCTGGGTATAAAGAATGGCTTGTGAGTAAAGATAGCAAATATTTGGAGAGGTCTTCTACTTGCGAAGAGCTGGAAAAGCTTCAACAGTTCTATAGACAGGATTCCGCTCAGAACTCAGACCAGAAGACTGACAGAAGGCCACCCTGTAAAGACCAGGCTGAAGAGGTTTCTGCTGGGAAAAAGGATAGCATTGGACATTGGACTGCAGATCATTTGTGCTATGGATTGGCTGAAAGTCTGTCAGAATTTTGCTCATGCCCAGAGACTTTGCCTAAGACTGAGATTAAGCATGGCGGACTGATTAATCTTTCAAGAGATATTTCAAAGCAGCAAACTATTGGGGCAGTGGCATGGTTATTATTGGTGGCTTTTAGCCAGATTTATGTCAAGAATCAAGAGCAAAGAGTTAAGCAGGATGATTTAAAATGTGAGTTTGGCCGAAAAGGAAGCACCAGGAAAGCTTTGACTTGCAAAGATGGAGCTGAAAGGATCTCCATTGCTGGGAAGGAACCAGAGTATCAAAAGGATGGCCTGAGGGCATCACAAGAGGCAGCAGCTCTTCACTCTTTGCAGCCCCAGAATTGCTAAGGAGAGAGGCTTTGCCTTGAGAAGAAAGCTACAGAGACCCAAGTACCAGAATGGCGGCAGCGGCCAAACGAAGTTCCAAAATGGCGCCGGCATGGAGAATTTATTTCTCAGAATCAGGGTCAGAGTGCGCAGCAATCTCGGCCCTTGACCCCTACAGCCAAGAGAGAAGGAAGTCTGGCTACTGCTCCAGTTGGCAGCAACCCTTGGCAGCATCCACGCGGCATTTTGTTTTAGGCGCATTCAGAACACAGGAGCTCTGAGGTTAAGAAGGCTTCCACCTCGATTTCAGAAGAAGGCCTTGGAGGCCAGGCAGTGTGTCCTTGAGAAGGCAGTGTGTGAAGCAGAGAGTGAGAAGCCTATTCAGTGGAAACCCCAGAAGTGTGGAAAAGCCAGGAATGTGGATCATGCAAAGAGGGAGCAAAGCCGGCCTAAAAGAGAAGCCATGGAAACTACCACCAAGAGTGCCGTAGGGGCGGAGCCGTGTAAGGCCTTTGGAGGTCACAACTCAGCGCAGACTGCTTCGGATGTTCCAGTTGGAACTATGGGATTTAATGTTTGCCCTGCTGGATTTTGGACTTGTGTCTGTCCCAATGTTTTGTATTACCCTGTTTGCAACTTTTGGATTGGTAATGTTTATCTTGTACCTTTGAATGTTGGATATGTTTAACTTTTCTTTTATACAGGGACTCACAGTTGAGAGTTTGTCTTGGATCTTGGAGGAAACTTGGAACTTGGACTTTTCAGCAATGCTGAAACTGTTGGGACTTTGGCAACTCTTCCAGATGGACTAAAATATCTTTTGCACGAAGGAATGTGTATGAGACTTTGGGGTTCCAGGAGCAGAATGTTATGGTTTATGTCTAGTTGTCTCCCCAAAGTCTCATGCAATCATGGGGAAGGGACTTCTAGAGTCTGAGACTTGAGTCATGATCCACTGGGATTATGTGTTTCAGTATGATGGGATTATGTGTGTGGCCTAAGGTGGATAGGTTGAGGCAGAGAGCCTGAATGTTAGAACTCCCAGGAGCAAAGTAAGAGTCTGAATCCCAGTCTCTTAATAAAAGGAATCAAGTGTTCTTTATGTACCTGGAACAATAATGCCTTGTGTTACGGTTGGGGTCTAGATGTGTGTGTGTGGGGGGGGGGGCGCTCATGTGGCCTCACATGATCATGGGTGGGGCTTTTTCAGGGGTGGCTAAATCTAGAGTACGTGATGCTAGGATTAAGAGTTCATGATTACTGCACCAGTACATGGATTGATTTGGCATTGCCCTAAACCTTTCAGCATGGCTATAACACAAGGGACAAAAGGAGGCTTGTCTTGCCCCTGTTGCTTTGCCACCTTTTTCTCACCATCAAATATTTGTCCGCTGTGATGCCTGTCAGCCATGTTACTCTGTCTCAGAGAGATGATGGACTGAAACAACTACAAACTGTGAGCCTAATAAACCTTTCCTCCCTTAGCTTGTGTATGTTTGCATACTTTGTCTCACCAACAAGAAAAATCACTAAGACACCCCGCATACCGTAGGTAGCATGGGCTGGCTCTTTGTCAGCCATACTGGCCAGAGAGTGCTACTTCTACATTAAGACTCTTCAAACTATCTCATGGACCTAGGAATTCTGAGCTTGTAGCAAGGGAATTGCTATTTCTGTTTGTCAAAGACTGGAAGAGCAATATACATCATAAACATATGCAATGATGTCATCTACATGCAGAAAGGTGCCGCTGTAGTTAAGAAAGTACAAAAAAGCCAACCTGTCGCTGAATTCACGTTGGCCACCTGGCTATATATAACACGACAGCATGAAGTTCCCACTTTTGGAGTCAAACGGACACAGGATTAGAAATCTAAACTGAACCTGCTAGTAAATTGAACAAAATCTTTAAAATTTGCAAGTTCCCTTCCTTGCCTATATGGTGGAAATAAGAAGGGTTATCTCATGATGTGTTTATAAAGATGAAATGAGACAATGTGTATAATGTCTTAGCACAATGCTTGATCTATAGCAGATACTTGATAAAAGATACCAATGATTATTTCTGTTCATATGCATTTTCTTTACTAATGGATAGTGCAATATGGGGGTCTATTTAGATATTCGTTTCATTCACTTACTGGGAAAAAACATTCCTTATTTATTTGCACTTATTTGGGACATCATTGTATTGTGTTGAGCATATGAAGAAATAATTTCTTTTTCTTTCTTTCTTTTTTTACATATAAATTTAATTTTATTTTGAAGAGTAAAAACAGAACGACAAACAAATAGAAAAAAGAGAGAAGATTAAAGTGCCTGCTTAGGCAGATACAGAGGCCGGGGGTTCAAACCCAGGGCCTGCAGTGCTGGCCCTGCCCCCCAGGGCTTACAGAGACAGGGATTGAGACTGGGCGTGATGGTGCACTCCTATAATTCCAGCGCTTGGGTGGCTGTAAACAGGAGGATCACTACAAGTCTGATCTACGTAGTAAACCCAGTACTAAATACATAAAAAAGAAAAAAGATAGAAGCAGGGTAACATACAACAATGCATATGCTACAGATTTTTTAAAACAGGAATAGCTAATAAACAATAGCTGTTATTTTATCTATTTTTATCGTCAAATCTGTTGCTCAGATTTACAGATATAGTTATGCAAATTGGGAAAATAATTGAATATTGGCACTTGCTTTCAAGAAATCTTATTTTTTTCCCTTGTCTTTTTTGCTTTAATTTATTTTAAAGAGAGTATATAATGGATAAGGCATTAGAAATGGTACACATTAAGCCATGCGCCACCACACCTGGCTTAAGAGAGAATCTCTAATCATACACTTTTGGGGGAGGATCCTAGGAATCGAACTCAGTACCTTGTGATTGCCAGGCAGGTACTGTACCACTGAGCTATATTCTCTGACTCCTATCATTGTACTGTGTACTGTAAATATTTTCTAGCAAGGGTTTGGTAGCCTCTAACAAGCCTGCTTTAATGTTAGGAGCAAATGAAAAACTCACCCAGGCAAAAGTGACGTATTTTCCATCCCTATGTAAATTAATAAGAAAGGCTCCTTACCAACATCCACATGCTCATGCTAGTCACTTCCTGAGAAGAACAGGCAGGGACAAAGGAGGAAAAATGCTAGACTGTGCAAATGGGATCCACTTGTTCAATAGTCTCAAGTTAAGGAAACCATTTCTGGGCTTAAAACAGACAACTGAGGCTACAGGTAGAGCCAAGTGTAGTGGTTAGGGACATGATGCTGAAGGAGCGAGGGTCACATTCTCACTTTTCAACAAGAGCTGAAGGTTAGGAGCAGGCTGCTTAACCTCATTGTGTATCGGCTTCACATCTCCAAAGCAACAGAATAACTGGTCATCAGAGGTAACATGTGAGAAAAGTGGTTGAGGGAGACAGTTCTAGACCCAGGCAAACCCTCAGGCCAATGAGAGTGAGCTCATCAGAGGTGGAAGATTGCAGACTGACACACAGCGAGACAAGAGACATGGGGACAGAGAGGCTGGAGTGACTTGTCTACGAGCCAAGGGAAGGCAAGTGTTGTCAAAAGCACTTTCAGAAAGGAACATACGACACTGACACCTGGATCTGACTAGTACTCTCTAGAAAGATAAATGTTTATTGCTACTTTAAGTTGCCAATATTGTGGTACAAAAGCTTCGACATCACAAAGGACTCACTGTCACTAGAGCTTATGAAAATAAATAAAGCCAGTACATCACCAAAAGAGGACCTCATGTACCAGTGTCAGCTAATGAGAACAGTGACAAGAGATTCTGTCCAAAGCAACTTTACACACACACACACACACACACACACACACACACACACACAAAATGTCTGTCAGGACACTTGCCCAACAACTGTCCATCCAATCTCAGAATGATGCCTCGTTGCTAAGGACCCTTGTAACCAAAGAAGACTGTTTCAGAACAATTTATGGAAACCTTTTCACTTTACCTTTAATAGGCTTTATCTTCCAACTACACCCATGGCTTACCATGATATGCATATGCCACCTAGCCAGCTAGCTTTCAGTGAAATTCTTGCCTTTACAGAGACTCACTCTGTTGCTATTTTAGGGTAATTTTCCAGAGTCACACTACAAAACTCATATAATCAGCTAGTTATTGTCCCTGTGCCTGAGGCAATTTGTAGTATGGATGAGCCAAGAGTCTGAACTAAACAGCTGAATTAAGGCCTACTGCAGGTGTGTCAAGATGACTTTCAGTTAAGAGGGAAGAGGGAGGTTTTTTATGAACAGTGAATTAGAGCCCAGAGAGGGCTGCCCTTGACAGGCAAGAATGGGAGGTGGCTTGAGAGAGCAAGGTATTCTAAGCAGCAGGTGCTACCCAAGAGCAGACGCAGAAGGGGCAATGCTTGAGACACTCACAACTGTCCAGTGACCCAGGCTGGTCATGACAAGAGGCCTAGAAAGGCCGGTGAGCACGAGAAGGCTCTGGGAACAACATATGTGTATGTACACACAACTGCATGCTAAAGACATCCTGAGCTGGTATTGAGATCACCCTGTGACTGGTCACTGTTATTTCACATACGGAAAGGGAACTCAAAAATTAATTACTTTCCTTGAGGTCCCAAGTTAGCCCCATAATAGGGCCAGGATGAAAATCTGGATGTTTCTGGTCAAGCCATCTTTGTAGTAAATTCTCCTTCTCCTTTGGCTTATATTTCAAAATTTTTACTACTGAATGTGAATTAATTGTTACTTTTTGAGCCCAGCTATTCATATTTCATATTAGCTACCTCCCTGGTTTTGGCTTAGAAACACACACACACACACACACACACACACACACACACACCTTTTCATAAAAATTGTTAGATGTGGCTAGTCTCTTCCCCCACATTTCCTTTCAATTTTACTAACTTTAGTATATATCTCATGATTTAAAATAAGTCTAGGAGGATTACCACTTTAAATGTTTTACTTCTAATATTATGCTATATTTTCACTTTTAAATTTAAAACTTTCAGTTGAGATGTTACCTCCCTGCTTTAGCTATCCTCTGTTGACTTTTTTTAAAAAAGCTAAATGTAATCTCCTGGTAAGAAAAGTCAAAACACTGTAGAAGAGTAGATAGTGTGGTGTTAACCCACTTGAGATCCCTCTTGTTGCTCACTCAGGAACTATTCCTCATTTCTATTTTCCATTCTTTTTTCTTCTTTCTTCTTTCTTTTTTTTTTTTTTTTTTAAATGTATTTGGTACAAGGTCTTTAGGGTCTATAGGGTCTCACTACATTGATTGGACTTGTAGAGATTCTCCTGTTTTCATCCTCCCAAGTGCTGGGATTACAGGTGCATGCCACCACACCCAGTCTCAACTGACATCTCAATGCACCCCAGGGGGCAGGGCCAGTATGGCACACCAGGGTTGAGCCCCGGGCGCTGCACTCCACCTCAGCAGCTATTGTCCAGTAAATTTTCCTATTTTCAACTTTAGTTGTTCCTTAGAGTTCATTCTTTAGCTTTGAGGACCAGGAACCTGGTGTATTTGGCATCTAGCATGTCCCCTACGTCATCTTGATGGTCTCATCAAGATACTTGAAGGAGAGGTTGCCAAACTTCACATGATTATATAAAGACAGAACCAACAACAGATGCATCAGACTCCTTCTCCCAAGATCCACTAGATCGACCTTGTACAAAGAGATTCTAACTGCTTAAGGGCAATGTGACTGCTAGCCAGGGCCTGGAGAAGGCCCCTGGCTGTGGTCTTCTTGCCACCTACCCACTCAGCTTGAAACAGCTAGATGGAAATTGCATGATAGTTTCCTTCTCCTCTTCAGAAGGAGGAATATTAGACAGCTAAATAAGGTAGAAATATGGTGGGCAGTCAGATGGGACAGGGCCCTTCAGGGAGTCCATGCAGAAGACAAAAACTCATCACCCTTGTGGCCAGAGGTTTGTCTGACAAAGATTAAAGGCAAAATGGCCAGATTTACATCTTTCCCTAAAGGACTAATGGAGAATTGGGATATTGGTACCACCCTTTTGAGATTTCCCATTATTTCTTCAGGGGTAGCCATCCTCAACCACCCACTCAGACTAAAACTAAGACTAAAAAAGACAAGACTAAAACTATATTATTGATCTAAGTTAACTATGTCACCTGTACGCTCTTGCTACTATCCAATCTATTAGGTAAGCAACTGTACTTGTGATCTTTTTTTTTTTTTTGTTCTTTTTTTGGCTTTTTCAGGCAGTTTCCCTAGCAGTTCAGGTTGGCCTTGAGCTCACTTTGTAGTCCAGGCTGGTCTCAAACTCTTGGTGATCCTCCTTCCTCATCCTCCAGAGTGCTGGCATTACAAGCATGCTAGGTTAATAGAATACTCCCAGGCTTTAAGGCTTACTCATTTTAGTGATTTTTCTTCCCTCTGCAATGTGGATTTCGAGTCAGCAGGAGGCTGGTCCCTGTTGTTCTCCCCTGCTTCCTGAAAGCTTGAATAAGTAGGTGCTCTTTAACGCTTGAGTGCTGTCCACTGAAAAGCATCACAGAGGCTACCACAGTGCTTGACAGACAGCAGATTTCGGCCCTCTCTACCGTGCTACTCTGCATGCCCTTTTTATAACTGACCTCTGCATGGGTCAAGGAAAAGAGATTTCCCTCCCATTTGTGAGTAATTTTTCCTTACACACAGATAAGACCAAATCAGAAAGTTGTAGTCTTGAGATAGGGTCTCACTATGCAACCCAGGCTGCCCTTGAACTCATGCTGATCCTCCTGCCTCAGCCTCCAGAGTGCTGGGATTATAGATGTGCACCACCAAGCCAGGTTTTAAATTTTTTTTTTTTCACTTTTAGCTTTCTTTTCCCCTTCTCTCCCTCTCTCCCTCTCTCCCTCTCTCTCTCTCTCTCTTTTTGCAATACAGGGGATCAAACTTGGGATTGTGGGCCCTGCTATGCAGCTCATTTTGGCCTCTAACTCAGTAATCTTCCTGCCTCAGCCTCTCAAGTGCTGGGATTAAGGGTGTGATTGTTGAGTGTCTCACCCCCACTTGTTTTGCCAAAATCTCAAGCTGATTTTGAAAAACAGGCATTAGCAGACATTTGAATAAGAAATAGTAACCAAATGCTAATTTCTCATACTACTTGGAAATGTATGACTACGAACTTTTGGTATAAAAGAGAATCCTTTTTAGACAAAAGAAAGGCCATCAAAGAGGTCTTTCCTGGACTGTCCTCATCCCACCTCACTTCCCTTGTGGTTTCATTTATTTAATAAGAATTTGTTCATTTACAAATTATTGGATTTCTAATAGGACAAGGCATTAGATTAAAATCTTTCTCACACATCTGGTCAGATGAATTTTTCAGGTGTATTGGCTGGGCACCCTCAGTCTCTCCAGCTTGTTAGGGAAGCCTGCAGAAGACAATCCCTGGTTGGAGGCAGCATCAGTCTCTGGAATCTTTGGGAGTGTTCACCCACATATTAATTTGCTACTTATCAACCACTCTGGCCTTTGATTTATGTCACCTTGAACTGCATTTCTCTGAATTCTTTATTTCAGTTTTCCTTCTTTACAGTAACAGTTTTCTCTGTTCCCACTTTCAAAGATTTGTCAGCCCAGTTTGAATGAGATATCTTCTATGTGGCAGGTGTGGAACGCACAACGGAGAACAGGAATTTTCTTCGCGGTCCTCGTGTGTAATGTGCACCTAATTTTATCTCATTTAATAATAATAACAAACTATAGCTTGTGATCCGCAAGAGTGAACCCAGGGCCTTTCCATGCCTGGTAAACTTTCAGACTATCAAACGGTAGCCTGAATATTGGTCGCTGATTATTTCTTTTTAAAACATTTGTAAGGACACCCAAATACTGGATTATCAAATACCTCTGTATCACGTATTTCGTTTTTCCTAACTCTTGGAGATGAATGAACGAACGGTGGGGTGACAAAGAAAGCATTATTCTGTCCAGGATGATAAGAGATGTGTGTGGAGTTGGGGTTGAAACGACCGTGCAGGGCTGCCGGGGTTCACCAAGAGTCAACATTACATTCAGCCCTCTCCTCCAACACGCCTGGGCTCCACCAACCTGTGCAGCCGAGAAAGCACGATTATTCAGGCAGGCAAACAGTTTTTGCATGGGACCAGTCGATCCAGTTCTGTGTGCTAAGCTGTCTTCCTCCTTTGTCTCCGCAAGCTAATTACCCCTTCCCCTGGCCCAGACCGCCGCCTAACCCCTCTCCCGGCCCTCGGCTCCACTTCCGGCTCCCTGGCTGCCGCCCTCGCTGCTGCGCCGAGTCTCCCCATCCCCGCCAGCGCGGTCGCGGAGGTCTCCGGCCCGCCCCGCCCACGTGAGTCAGCCGGGCGCGCGTCCCCTGCGCGTGCGAGCCCCACGCAGGCCGGCCGGTGCTCCGCGAGCGGGAGCCGCAGGGTGTACTCTCCCCAGTTGTTGACGCTCCTGGCTCTTGGTCCACGCGTCTCCTTTCCGAGGCCCGTGAGGTCGGGCTGGGGCCGCGGTGACCTCAGGGCCACCTCCTCCCCGCCCCGTCTCCCCCTCCCCGGCAGGGAGAGGGCCCGTTCCGTTGCGCCCTCCCTCGCAAAGGGTTAACGTTGCGATCGCACGAGGGGGAGGAGATTTCCCTGCAGACGAGTAAAAAGCGTGATGGACGGGAGCGCGGGCGCTAAGACCGCAAGGCGCTCGTCCCTTCTGCCCGCCGCGGACGCCGGGAGGAGCGCGGCACAGCCGGAGCTCAGGCACGCTGGCCCCTGGATGTGGCTGAGGCGGCCCGGCGAGCGCGACCTCCGCGGCGGCGGCGGCGGCTGGCCACCTGGGGTGGGCGGGACGCAGGCGGGAGAGCCCTCCCAAGCCAGCGCTTTACCAATTGTTTTATTTTGTGTAGAGAACACGTAGCGACCCCGAAGATCAGCCCCAATGAACATGTCAGTGTTGACTTTACAAGAATATGAATTTGAAAAGCAGTTCAACGTTAATGAAGCCATCCAGTGGATGCAGGAGAACTGGTAAGGCTTTGCCCACGCGCCGCGGGTCGGGGGAGCCCCGGCCGCCGCGGGGTTCCGGGGCGGGCGTGGATGGCGCGGATCTCCCGAGTCCCGGCTGCAGGTGGGCGCCCAGCCGCCGCGCACCTCCCACGGCTTACATAACAGACCAAGTGTGCGCCGGGCGATGCGCGCTGCCGGGCGCGGGAGATCCACGGCCAGACCCACGCGTGCCGCCCCCCGCTTCCCACCCAGGCTCCGTGTCTGCCGTGGCGGGAGGACCCGGCCCTCCGCTTTTACTCCCGCTCGCGGCCGCCGCCTCGGCCCCGGCACCCTCGCGTCCTTCCTTTCTCCTTGTAGCGCCCCCACCGCCGCCCTGTCTCACTGTGCCGCGCCCCTCCCTGGGCTTCTTCCCAGGACCCCTTCCCCACGCGCTCCCCTTTCCGGTTTCCCGGACGGGGCGCGGAGGGGCGTGGAGGAGGGGACAGTGAAGCCTGAAAAAAGAATGAATGAACCGAGCGAGCGAGCCGCGCCATGGTCAAGTATCTGTTGTACGAGGCGCCTCTGGACGTGCTCACTTTCCCATCTGTGCTAGCTGGAGTCGGGGCGCACACCTCCGGAGCCCCTCGGTGCGCACGGCCCTCGGGGGGCTTTTCCCCATAAGAAACGATACACTCGGGGTCAGGGATCTTCCAGTTTACCGTATTCCCTTCCTCCGCCAGTCCTTAAGGAAATTCCCTGGTGGGAGGCGGTCGGGTGTCACCTTGCGAGGTGTACCAGGGCGGGTGTGGGAACCCTACGCTCCTTGTGGCGGGCAGGAGGCCTCCGCTCGGCACTCGGCTCTGCGCCTAACGAAGCGCCAGCCCGGCCTTCCCAGAGCGGGCCAGGGGCCGGCAGCTGGAGAGGCGCTGGGCGCATCCTCGCCGGCGGTTCCGTGGCGTGGTGGCCAGGACCCGGCCATGGGGCCGGGGGTGTCGGCCTCCTACGCCCTCTGCCCCCTGGTGGCGACGACGGGCGTTTAGAGGCGCTCCGGTCTGTATGGCGCGCGCCTTTTGCGATTCCCCATCCGGAGGCCCGGGGCGCACGGGCCCTAGGCGGCCACAGCCGGGTGGAACCTGCCTGTGGCGGTGCGGGCCTGGCTCGGGTGCTGGGGTCCAGACGGGGCGCGCGCCAGCCGGGCGGGGCGGGGCCGGGCGGGGCTGGTACCCGAGCCCGGGCAGCCGAGGCGGCTGCAGTCGCGCTGCCCCGGGGGAGGTGTGGAAAGGCGGACCCTTTGGGGCGGCGGACCCCTTCACCAGGGTTCCTGTATAGATGCACCTTCTGTGGAAGGGATAACTTGGGACCCCAGCGTGGCGGTCACCTGGGCAACCCTCCAGGCTCCACGCGCGCCCACCCACCTTCCACCCCGGAGCCTTGCGCGCGCCCGCGGCTCGCCGCTGCGTCCTGATCCGACCTGCCTTTCCCGAGCGGCTTCCGCGCGCCCTGCAGCCCAGAGCTTTCGCGGCTGCCGGCCGGGTCCGGCCCTGCCCCGCCCCACTCCGCCCCGCCGGGGGGTCGGTCTCCTTGCTCTCCTGCTTAATTGCTTCCTTGTCTCTAAAGCCACTTCCCCGTGCTTCCCCGGACCGTTTCCCGCGCCTCTCCATTCAGTCAGTAAGACCTGGCTGAGCCAGGCAGGTCCTGGCCCTCGTGGGACGGCAAATGGAAAAATGCGTAAACATCGCCTCTGCGGTTTCTCAGCCTTTCGGGCAGCGGCGACAGCTTTCCTCGGTTTTAGTTTTGTACGTGGAAATTCACAAAGGTCCCCTATCCCATAAACCACCGGCTCCTTAGGGTGCAGACCTTGTGTTAAGCATTCGAGACTTTGCAGCGCACTCAGCAGAGTGCTGTGGACGCGGTGCTTGGTGCTCCTGGTATGGCCAGCACTACCTGTGAATGTGGGGATTCAGGTTTTCCGCGCTTAGCCTATCCCTGCTGTTTGGATTCGTTTTCCCCATCCTGCGTTCTGCTCTTAGTGTACTTTATATTGTTCTGGAGTTGAATATTCAAAGACTTCTGCTGCTCTGCCCTTCCCGGGACTCTTCTTGACCATGACTGTCTTATTTTTTTATCCTGGTAAGCTTCTCCCAACATCCCAGTGGCCAGATGTAAACAAAAACGAAGCTTTTCTTTTCATTTTGCTTGCTAATAGGAGAAAGCAGCGCTACAGTCAGGGCTTAGGCCCCCTCGTAAAGGAGCCAGGAGAGGGCTTTCAGAAATGACAGCCACCTTCCCAGACTCACTTACTGTACATAAAATGGGTTAAAGTACAATAGCTTCTCAAGGTAGCTAAGGGCAGCTGCTGTTTGCAGTTTTTTTCTTTCCCCGCACAGCTGTCTTTAAAAATCTTGTTCATACTCTCGAACAAAACTTAACTGGTTTAGAGTTATGAATTTCGCATAAATGAGCTACATAGGGTTTTGGAGACTTGAGCGTATAACCCACCCTGTGTGGCACGTATTCATGGAATAGAACTTTATTTATTTATGTATTTTTGTAGTGGTGTTTGTATGAACTCTGAAGAGTTGGAGTGAGGCAGATTTGTGAATTTTATTGCTGCTGCTTTAATGTTTGAACATTAAAGCAGTGGCCTGGATACTTATTGGCCTAGACATGAAATAGACTTGTTCACTTTTATAGCAAACAGTTGCATATATAATAGATTATAATAGCAACTGAAATGCAGAGTAATAAGTATGTTCCCCCTTGAGAATTATTCCGAGACAAATTTTGAAACAGTATTTAAAAACATCCTGAGGATCACTACGAGTCTGAACTTAATGGAGGGACCCTGTACCAAAATAAATAAGAGATTTAAGAAAAATTTCCTGGTCAGGTCAGTGTGAGTGACCAATACCAGGTGGAAGGAAATGTCTGCTCCTCGCTCCAAATAGCCTGCTGGATTCCAGTTTTACACTAGAATGTCCCTGTGATTTTACAGAGCTGGAAAACTACACACTTTGCTGTTCTATAAGCTTTCTAGCACTTGTTATTCTCAGTAATACCTGGCTGCATTTGTAAAAGCTGGCTGGAAAGGCTACGCAAAACTCAGAGAGAAAGCCGGGTGCTGCACACAGCAGCAGCAGCAGCAGCAGCCAGAGCGCTGCAGTAACAGCGGATGCTGGTTGCTCCGGTTGTAATTGTCTGGCCAATGAGGATTATGTTCTGATGTCGGCTGACAAGGAGCCCACCAATAGGAAGGCGGGAGGCCTGTGCTGACTGCTGTAACATTCTCTGTGCGCCTTGACGTCACAGAGGGCTTGCCCGGACTGCAGGAAACCCGCCCCTCCCCTCCTCTCGCTCTCTTTGCTGGCCTTGTCCTCCTCCAGCCTTTCAAGGCTTTGTGGATTTTTCAGATTTTCTCTTCCCTCCTCCCACAGGAGATGGTTATAAAAGTTTATTGTTTTTATATTCTGACGTTGTGTTGTGGGGTTATGAGACAGGAATTTTTAGAGAAACTGACTGATGAAGGCAGCTTTTTTATTTGCAAAGTTGTTTCTGCCAAAGTTGGGGAAGGGGGGCAATGGGAAAACTTTGAAAAGAGTTGCAAATCTATGTATTGTTTCTTCTGGGTAAGGTTTAGAAAGTAACAAGATGTACAATTCAGGATGAAAGAACATGCCAAGTGGAGGAAACCCGAGTTAGTGTTTCTGGCAACATTGCAGCATCAGGATAACAGCTTTGTTTTTGCTTTTGGGAGAGCTACTTGGAATCGCTCCCTTCTTCTGTGGTTGCTGCATGCATCTGTGAAGAGAACAGCTGCAAGAGCGCTTCCTCTTGCATGCATTAGCACAAGGTTTCATGCAGTCGTTGTCACATTACAGCAAATGTGATTTGGATCAGTGGCCAAGAACAATACTGACTCCATCCTGCATTGCCTCTTTGCAAAGTCACAGATTAGAGTTAGTGTAGGATTGAAAAGTCCTAAGCATGAAGAATTTAAGTGCCATTCAGTGACAGGATAGGGATGTTGTTGCCCTATGTTGGGGGCTAAGAGTTAGAAGGCAGACTGGCACCTGGCATCCCAGCACTCAGGAGCTGAGTCAGGAGAATGGCAGGAGTTTGAGGCCAGCCTGAACTGGGTAGTGAAATTTTGGCTCAATAAGACCAAAAAACCAAAACAAAAACCGTGAAAGTACTGTGAATAAATATGATCTGTGTTAGGATCCTAACCATACCATACTAAAAAGTTGTATGAGCACTTTGAATTGTTCTGTATCAGTCAAGACATGATGTCTCTTTGTACCGTGCTTGTTTAGGTTTCCCAAGGATAAACTCCAACTTAGTGTAAGTCATTTTGTGCCTATGTTATCCATCCATAAATTGGACATTAAATGTTGTGACCTCTAGCAAGCCCTTATGGCTTTCATGTTGGTGATTCCAAAAGTATCAGAGTACAGTGTTGGCCTTTGACTCAGAAGTCACTCCTTTGCATATCCAAGAGCAGCTTTCTATGTTTCCTCCATAGGAGCACTTTCAGCTCAGTGGGAATGCCGTGGGAGGGCTGTGTGGACTGAGGAAAACCAAGGAAGATATGTTATACCTGAAGTGCAGTCAAGCCGAGTGACACTATGATGGCAATTCAAGAATTTGCCTTTGCATAATGATTTGGAATAGTGTACCTTCAGGAATTATTTTTTGAAGTTAGTTACCCAAAAATCATTCTAATTTCTTACATTTTTTCTAAGTGGACAAAAGTGAGCTTTATTATCGACATTGCCTGGCTTTTGCTTTCCCTGGATGGCTACATCAAAATGTTTTTGGTTAGCTCTTTCTAAAGTGGCTCACCAGTCAAACTATAGCAGATTCTGGGTTGCTTACCCCTCCTTCTGGAGTTGGGTTCCAGGTTCGTCTCAAGTGAACTGAACAGAATGCAGTGGCAAAGTTTATTTGAAGAAATAGAAGTGAATCATGAGAGAGAAACTGGCTCTGCAGAGCAACCTTGGGTCAATAAAAGAGGACAAAGCAAGATGAAAGGACGCCCAGGAGATAGCAGGGTCAGCTATCAAGAGGAAGGCCATGATAGCAAGCTCCTCCTGGCATCTGTGACCTTTTGTCTTAGAGGAACCCTCAAGCTACCTTTGGAACTGTTCTGCCTGCACCTGGGATCTCATAATTAACAGGTCATGCCAAGTTTCCCAGCTAGTTTGCCACACCCTAACCTATGTCAGACTGACCTTTTTTTTTTTGAAACAGGGTTTCGCTGTGTAGCCCAGGCTGGCCTTTAACTCCAAACAGTTCTCCAGCCTCAGCCTCCTAGAGGACCAGGTTTACAGGCTTATGCCACCATGTCTAGTAGTTTGAAATTTATCTTTAAGCCTGTGTACAAAAGAAACATAAGTGAAGAAAGCTTGCACTTATCTTTGCTGAGATAAATTATACATGCTGACTGTGAACAATTCTGGTAGATGATCCCTCCTGGATTCCAGATGCCCTGTCCTGTTACCTTTAGGGATTCATATTTTAGTTTTTCTTTGTAATACTTTCATGGAAGAGCTCTTCAATGTAGGATGATAGGGAGAGTATCTTGAGATAATGTATTTTGCACGTGAGGCATGACTCCATGGTTTTTAAAGGTGGATTTCAGGTGTCGGGTTCAACACTTAATCTTACGAACACCTGATCTTGAAACTATTTTGTGAGAAATGACCCTTAAAGCTTTGAGGCTGACTTCCTGCATTGACTCTTCATTCTCAATGGGGAGAGGATTGTTCTTTGAAGACTAAAAAGATCAATGAAAGGCTTGCTTAACTTTTATCTTTGCACCTCGCAGGCATTTGCCTGGATTATGTGTACATGAGTCTGTACGCACACATAAACATGTTAAAAGTGACTTCAGAGTAATGGAAACGGATAGGTGTCAAAGGAGATACATTTTTTTTTTTTTTTTTTTTTTAATGAGATCTTTTCCAAGTGTCCCAGGCTGGCCTGGAGCCCTCCACCCTCCTATTTTAGCCTGCTTCTTGTGTATATTTTTTGCTGCCCCAGAAACTTTTTTTTAATTTATTTGCTTATTTATTTGAGGTACCAGGGATCAAACTTGGACCCTGTGTATGGCAGGCAGGTACTTATGCCGCTGAGCTATCTCCCCAGCTCTAGAGCTTCTTGCTAACCTGACCATACTTAAAAATTGCTGCAGAATGATTCCTAATAAAATTGTGTCAACATTTATTTTTTGAAAGTCATCATTTTTAATATACTGACTTTAAAAAGAAATTTTAACTTTTTTTGGTAGGAGGAATTAATTTCTAGACCTTGCGACTGCCAGGCAGACTCTTAAGCTGGTGAAGCATCTCCCTGACTTAATATACATTTTAAAGCTACAAAGATTGCACGTTTATTTAGCACTTCAGTTTTTGTGTGTTTTTTTTTTTAACCTATAGTATAGCTGATCATTGGCTAAAATGCTCAGGTTTTCTTGTTTTTCAGAGCAGTTGCTTAGCTGCTTTCATACACAGAATGGTGTTAAGCAAAATATAAAAGGTTTCGGCTGCTAGATCTATCCAAACTGGCATGGTAGGCTTTTATAGGCATGGTAAGTTCCCTGGCGCTGAACACTTGGAAGTTAACAATTTCATGAGCTTGTTTTTTTGAGGCTCAATGAAAAAAAAAAAGTATGTTGAAGAGATTTCCTCCGGAAACTTTTTTTTCAGACATGTGAGAATTCTATCAAAGTCTGTGGGTGCTCTTTAAAGGTTTAAAAGCTGGACTAACAGTGGTTATTATTAAAATAAAAGGGCAAGAAGCTCAATAAAAGATATTTTATAACAAAAGTACCTTAAGTATCCACTTTTGCAGGTTCCTTTCAAGTTTATGACTTCTTGGCACAGGGGTCTCAGAACTTAGGGTCCGTTCTTCTTCTGCACTCTGGAACAGTAATAGTGACATTTGGTGCTTCTGTAGCTGCTTACTGATGGCCAGCATTCCTGTCAAATGCTTTCCATGTGGGAATTTTGAAGTCCCCACAGCCACCTGCTGCCCTGAGGTCTGCCTCTTCCTTGGGTGGCATTTGCCATGGAAGATAGAGGAGAAAGGCTGGACTCCTGGCCTGACCAAGGCCTACATGGGGCAGGAATTGCGTAGGCCCCAGTCATCCCTGCTTTTGAATATTAATAAATATCCAATCAGGAAAACAGTGCTCTTCAGACTTGGCTGCTGTAGAACCTCTTGTGCTCCTAGTCGTTAGCCTTAGAGTCCCTTGTCATGTAATTTTTCCCCAAGTGTATCCTGAACACTTTGGGCCAGAAAAACTATAAAAATCCCAGATTCACTTTATTGGGTATAACAAACATTAAATGGTGTAAATATTTTATTTCATTTTTCATATATTTAGTATAACGTCAACAGGATCTCACTACACAGATGGGACTTGTAGTGACCCACCTATTTTCAGCCTCCCAAGTGCTGTGTAAATATCTTAATCCTGGAGAATTACTACTTTCTTGTTGGGTGTGGTGGAGCATAGGTGTAATCCCAGCACTTAGGTGGGTTGAGGTAGGGAAATAGCAAGTGTTAAAGTCCCAGATGGGCAGTGTAGTGAGAACCTATCTCCAAACCAATGGCAGTGGGTGGAACACCCACAGGTTCTATTCCCAGTATTGCAAAAGTGAAAATAATCAGGACCTTTTGAATATCATCTTTGAGTATCTGTCAGCATTTTTCTGTGGAAGGTCTGGACACCCTTAGTGATGTTTTACTATGAAACATTCACAGTTTCATCTCAAGCAAACTGTGACCCATGGATTTGGGACCTTTCTAGTAAAGCTTCTGCCTCTGAAATGCTCTCCTACTGCTTGTTTGATGTTAATTGTGTGCCTTGACAGGGCTAGAGCCCAGAGGTTTTGTGTTTCCACCTGGAACTGCAGGCTGTCCTGGGCCGGGTTTTAGTTGTCATTGGCAACAGCCCCACTCAGTTGACAGAAAGCGATGCGTAGGCTGGGAATCTCCCTATTCTTGGAGGTCAGTTCCTACAAGGAGAAGGTTTGAAGAATACTGTTGGTTTGATTTCATTTCTTTTGAATTCTTTTCCTGAGGCTAAAGTAAAACATCTACTATGGGAAAAGAAATGGAAACATTAAAACATATAAGAAAGCTTATTTAATTTTTAGAAGAAACCACTGCTGTTGACCACACCAAATTCAATCATTTTTCCAAGGTGTTTTACAGACTTGAGCTCATGTAGATGTAACCTGTGCCAGGTGATCTCCTTTGGATAAGTATAAACTGTGAATCTGGGAGAATCTTCTTTAAAGACTATGAGACCTGCAGCTACACCGCTGCCTGAAAAGTTGAACCTATCTGTTGGTTATTCCTAACTTACCTTCAGGCCAGTCATCCTGTTCACGAGGGAACTATCTACTGGGCCTTGGTCACATTTTCTGACTTGGTATTTTAACAACTTGGTGCTTGTAACTTTAATGCCTGGTGAAGCAGTCCCTGATACTTGACTTGATCTTCTGTTTCTGAAGCAGAAGACCATTGGCTCATTCCACCCAGGGTGGTTCTGATGGTTTGAAAGTTTTTTCTGTCTTCTCCACGTTGACTCAAAAGTTCCATGATTCTCATCCTGAAACTAGTGGCATTTTATACCACTGTTCTCTGACCACTAGGACATATTGGAGAACTTTAGTAGTAGGCCCTTTCTAAGTCACGCTTCAAATGTTATTTGCAGTTTCCTGGTGATCTACATACATGCTGTTGAAAAAGTGAAGTTTGGTTTGAATAACAACAATAATTGATAATTGTGTAATTGTTATCTACTAGGAAACCACTAATATTAGAGCTTTCTAAAATGCGGCACTTGTGCATTCAGTGGAGCAAGCCTGTACAGGAGACCTGCTCTGTGTGGGATTCAGAGTCCCGATTGTGCTCCCACTCCCTGCTGTGGGACGTTCCAAATTGCTGCTGTCCAGTGAACCACCAGTGTTGTCTTGGCTTGCAGTTTGTACGTCTGTATTTTCAAAAATGTGTGTGTGTGTGTGTGTGTGTGTGTGTGTGTGTGTGGTAGTGGTGCAGGGTCTTGCTGAGTTGTCCAAGCCTCTGGGAGTGCTGGGATAGCACTCTTGTGCCCTAAAGCCCAGTGCAAAAATTCTTTTTGAGCCTGTTACAATTGCTGATAGTGTATGTGGTTGCGTCACCTTGATACCTGGTTCTTTGCCAGTTCTTTCTCGTTACCAGATTCTTCTTCTACTGATAAGAGGGAGCTGCGGCACAGCAGGTTTGAGACAGACGCATGCTCTGTGCTTGTGACCCTTGGCCCAGCGTTTAGGCTCTGTTGAGCTTGAGATTGGTTTTGCCCACAAGACTCCTGCTTCCCAGGTCTATGGAGGGGTCCAGATGGGTGGAGGAGTCCGCTTCCATTGCCAGTCCTGGGGCTGCTTGCTAAACCACAGATCTCACCATCTACACTTGTCCTGCTTGGCCAGCCACGCTGTCATTTTTATCTGCAGGCTGCCACGGCATAGCTGAACACGCAGGTGAAACTACTCACTTCTTCCCCTTCCCCCTTTAATTCACAACCACATCCTGTGTGATCAGGTTCTGGTTGCCTTTCTTTTTGTTCATTCAGGAAGGGCTGCCCCAGCCCCCACCGCTACCCTCTGTCTCCTCTGTGGCTTTCCTGCCCCTGGTGCATGTACCACCTAAATCACGAAGGGCCGTGTGTCTTTCCTGTGGTTACACACCTTCAGTGGCTTCCTGTCATCCATGGGACAGATCTGAACAGTTTTGAAAGGCTGGAAAGGACGTTCAGCATGCTTCTGTGGTTTTTTCCTACTACAACCTGTTGCGGTAGCCCTTGCCCTCGCCACCTATTCAGACGTGGATCCCAGGAGACCTTCTCATTCTTGTGGTTGGGTGGCACTTAGCTCCTAAACAGAGTACTGTTTTCTGGTGTTGAAATCGGTGCCTAGCGTGGAATTGAGCTTGCAGTATGCTGGGTGTATGTTGAGGAGATGAACGCATTTATGTGGGAGGACATAAAGCCTTTTGTTCACTTTCAAGGAATTATGTTGTTCCATACCTCTTGTTTGCATCCTTAAGTGAGGCTGAGAGACTGCCCAGTGTCCAGAATTAAGGACAAATAACTTCCTCCCCCTTACCTAGTCTTATTTTATTAATAAAGCTTGACTAATTTAGTAAATAAACTCTTGCCAATTATTGGAGACTGAGATCTTTTCTGGGTGCTAAAACCATCTGCTCCAATCAGAAAGAAATGACATTTGGCAAGGGGAATTCCTCTAAAATGAAGAGAAGGGGGAGAACTCATATGCCCAAGGAGAAGAAAAACAAAATAATGGCAAAATAGTAATCAGTTGTGTAAAGGTGGTAAATGTTGGTTATTACTTTTTCTTCTAGAGTCTTGCTATCATTAACAATAATGTGCTTATTATTTTTATAGTAAGCATTAATTCATTTTACAAAGGTGTATGTACGGTATTGAGAGGTAAACTTTTTTAAAAACCAAGACGTTTAAAACTTTACCATTGAAACGAACAACATAATTAACTATAGAGACTATTTGTGCAGACACAGAACTGCATTCTTACTCTGAATGAATGCGCTTTCTCAGATTAAGTAGGGACTGCTGATGCGACATTCCCTTTCTTGTCTTTCTCTGGGAGTGACTTGCACAGTTGGAGTATGAGTTTTGAGTAAGAAGGGGTCATAATTCTTCAGCAAGGGTGACAAGAGACATGAATATTACAGCTCTCACAGGACTCAGGAAGGTGTCTAGTGGGGCAGAGGTTCTCGAGGGACACTGGCCATCTAAAATAATAGAGACAGAAGATTAAACACAAACCTATCCCCAGGGGGAAAAATTAGAGCAGGTAATTGGCTCAGGGACTTGGTGGTGGCACTGGGAACAGATGCCTTGCTCTTACCTGGAATATATGCAGCACGGGTGTGGAGCACTGGGGAATGAATGCCTGAGGGGCTGTGCCAGATGGTGGCTGTGTGCAGGAGTTTGTCTAGAGGCCGAGCTCTGCATTCAGAGAATTTTGGTGTCCTGACTGGGGGAACAGGGTGGCAGGACTCACAGAGCATTGCCCTGTGGAACAGTTGCGTGGATTGTGGAGGTTGTGTTGGACCCTCTCTGCGTTTTAGACTTGCTCCTGAAAGGAGAAGTGGAGAATTGCCTTTATGCATACGGGAAGGAGGGCTTTCGTTTCCTTTTGCACTTTAGTTACCTGTGTTGACCAGGTTACACAGGCTCTAGGAAGCCGGATGAAATCTAGGACCTGCCTTTGAAAATTCATCTTTTCCTGTCCACTGTCCCTGTAAAATCACAGGTCACAGGAGCAGGGAAGGGGAGATTAGAAGACAATGCTCGAATCATGTGGGACACGGTCTTTAAAGGCCTCTGAAGAATCCCGTGCTAATCTCACGGTTTAAATCCTGTCTCTGCAGTTGGATAAAATTCTGTTCTTCTGTTGTAGACAACTTAAAGTATTATTTTTGGATCAAGAAGATAAATTATATATTAAGAAATAACGTGCTGTGAATTACAGGTTTATTAGTCGTAGAAAATAAGTACAACAAAAATATTCCACGTGTGGTGGTGCACACCAGCAGTCCTAGCACTGAGGAGGCTGAGATAGGAGGCTCATGGTGAGTTTGAGGCCAGCCTGAGCTACATAGTGAGTTCAAGCCCAGCTTGTACTACGTAACAAGACCCTGTCTCAAGAAACAAAAATTACAGAAAATTAGTATTAGCATAATTGATGTGCTAACAAATGGTATACTTGCAGTTAGCATCATTAATAGTTTTAGTGTATAGATTTTTCTTGTAGAGTATTAAAAAACTATTTTCGCAAAAGATACTTTTTCTTATAGTATACTTAGTAATTTAACTTGCTAAATATTTATGACCTTCTTCTGTAGCATCAAAGGAAAATGAATATTCTCTTCTCAATTTCTTAAGGGAAGTATCTTCTTATTAGAGATATTTACTTAAATTATATTTCTTAAACTTTTAAAAAAATTTATTTGGTCATTTGGTACAGGGTCTTGTTGCATCGTTTGGACTCAGTGATCTTCCTGCGTCAGCCTCCTTAGCACTTGGATTATAGGTGTGTGGGGCAGGGCTGTCACACAGCATGTGTACCCGGGATAGAACCTGGGTCCACCAAGCTATCCCCTGGGGCCCCTAATTAAATTATTTTAAAAATTAGCTGCCCCATAATAAAGTATAAGAAATTTGTACATAGTTTGATATTCTACAGCAACCTATCTATACTTAACAATTGCATTCTTTAAAAAATTATATTCTTTCTTAGTTTTGCTGCTCCAATGAGATCAGCATACTAACTACTGTCTGGGATTAGATTTGGGTGTTATTTCATAAGTCTGATTCAGGGAAGCCCAAGATTTGTTTGTTTTAGTTGGATTACATGGGTGAAATAACACACCTATTGTGGAAAAGCACATAGAACAAACTAAATGGAGCTGAACTATAAGAAAAGATCCCACCGTGTTTCTGGCCATACTTAGCTTTGATAAGGAAGAGAAGCTCATCCTCAAGACACCCATGAACTCATCACCTGGTATCTTGTGGGGGCCTCCCCCTACCACATAGCACCCCCTTCAGCCCACCTTCTGGTGAGGATCACAAAGGCATCAGATTCAGTTTTCCTCAGTGGAAGGGCAGAGGCTTTTCACGGTGAAAGTTTATTATCTCTGTAATAAAATCTGAACTGCTTCTTTAGGTCGGTGGGATAGTTCCACTCACCTTGTTAATGTCTAAGATCCAGGATGGTGGGGTGCAGTAGTTTTCCAAAATGTTGTAAAGTTATAAATTGTTTTCTTTGGTCTGAGGCCAGACTGTTTTTAGCTTGCCAGTGTCTTCAGTAGCTAGCTCAAATTTTTTTTTTTTTTTTGCCTTTGTGTGAAAATGAAAAATGTTACTCCTGTTTCCTTTTGAGTCCAGCTGAGTTTAATGATTGATTTGTAGCTGACTTCCTGAAACACAGTCTTGGTTTGTGGGTGGAATTATGTGCGCCTGTCCAACTAGAATCTTGGGGTTATGCCTGGAATCTTTTCCTTACCGGTATACTTTATGTAGAGGAGTTGTAGCATTCATTTTTGTGAGGCAAAGATGTACACTGTCCTTGAAATACCTTGAGAAGTAATAACTCTCCGTCAGTTATAGAATGAATAGGCCAGTGTTTTGAACAGATCCAGGGAACTGTTCATAGAAAATTTAGAAGACACAAGCAGAGAAGAGGACAATAAATGTCATGCCGAGATAAACATGAACGTTTTGGTACAAATCTTTTCAAACCTTCTATCCTTATGCTCATCTTTCTAACAAATAAATGACCATAGTGGTGAGATCATATTTTCTATAACCTTACATTTTAAAATGTAGAATAGATATTAGCTTTTTATTTTATTATTATTATTATTATTTTTTATTTTTTTTATTTTTTTATTTTTTTTGTAGTACTGGCAATTGAACTCAGGACCCTGTGCTTGCCAGGCCAGCGCTTATTCTACTGAGCTGTTTCCCCAGATCACTAGAATAGATATTTTTATAAAACATTTTCTGTTAGCTCTGTGCCTCTGGAAGTTTCCATGTCTGTGTCAAATCTTCCTTTCCTTGTGAGAAAAGTTTACTGATCTGAAGAGTTGTTGCGTTGACTCAGTGATTCAAAGTTTTCATCAATACTCTTATGTTTAGTTCTGTCAGTAACACTAAGCATTGTTGTTGGGTGTGGTAGCACAAGACTGTAGTCCCAGCACTATGGAGGCTGAGGCAGGAGGACAGCCTTGAGTTCAAGGCCAACCTGGGTTACATGGTGAATTCAAGGCCAGCCTGATTTGCGTAGCAAGATCCTGTTGCAAGTAAATAAAGCAAGATGAAGAAAAAGGAAAAAGGTACTATTTCAAAATGTTGAGTGGCTTTACATCCTGACATTTTAAGGCTATTTAAAAATTCGAGGCCTGGCATGGTGGTGCACACCTGTCTGTACTCTGGAGGCTGAAGCAGGAGGATCCTTGCCAGTTGGAGACCAGCCTGGGCTACAAAGTGAGCTCAAGGCCAGCCTAAACTACATAGCAAGACCCTGTCTCAGAAAGACCAAATAAATAAACAAACAAATAAATTGCACAGGTGGGTGATAGTGCTCTAGCACCTGTTTGGTATGTGCGAGGCCCTAGGTTCAATCCCTGGCACTGCAAAATAATAAAAAATAAAAATTTGCATACAGGCTATGCTGTTTTACCTTATTTTTGCCAACATGTCTAACAGGATGGTCAATCGGCTAAGACATTTTTTGCACTTCTAGAAGTTGTTGCGGCAGAGCGTAGCCATGACCAAATGACACATGCCACCCAGTAACAGGATAAGTGGCATCACTGCAGCATCCTGCAGATCCAGAATTCTAATGAAGAGTCCTGTCTCATCAGCTCTGATGTAGTTTTGTGTATGGTCTAGAGTCTTTCAAGTGTAGCTGATGTGGATGCTTCAGGATGAGAAGAGACTAGGTGGTGTGTGAGATGTCAGTAGAATTTGGAACAGTGACTCCTTCTGGGGTTTGCTCTAGGAGAGGTCCGCCTGCCCCCTTGGTCAGTGTACTCTGCCTCATGCTGGCCCTAAGCCCAGAGCGCTTGTGCCTGCGTTCATTCTCAGGGTTCCTGGCCACACCTCACACTTCCTCTGTCTGGGTGGAGAAGCAGGTCAGAGGTGCGGTTTGATTGCCGCAGTGTCTTGTGCCCTTGGTCTTAGGTAAACCCCAGGGCTTACTCAGCGTGGCGTTTGCTGGAAGGTGACATTGCCCAGTGTGTGCAGAGATGAGTGGGTGCTGTGGCTCTGGAGTCTGCTTTTCTTTGTGTCCTTTGTTTTTAAAAATTTTTTTATTTATTTTAAATTTATTTTTAAAGAGAGATAACAATGAGAGTTTCAAAACAGGTTAGTAGGACAGTTACAATAATTAATGCATTGCATATTGTTGTCTTCATAGTAGTTGTTTAGAGTACAAGATGTAGATGTGATATCTTGCCTAAACAATATTAGTACAAATCTTCTCCTTGAACTAAGAGAAAGTAGCTGTACATGTAGTCTAATAATCCATAATAGTAGTGGACTATCAGCAGAACAGGCAATGTTGGAAGTTGTTGACTTGAGTCTTCCTCTTGTCCTTTGGAATTGAAAAAATAAAAAAGAAAGCAGACCTGGAAGGCCTGAAGAAGTTTGGTTTTCATGTTTCTCTCCTGCCCCAAACTATGTAAGATGTACGTGAAAAGTTCCTTTATTCCAAGGGACATGTGTCTTTTGTCTCGCTGTAATAATACTCAAAAACACTTGCAGATTTCACAATAAAATCAGCACAAAGTTTATGTAGTTGGGGATGATACAAGAATTTAGTTATGCTTATGAGCACTTATTTTATTTTTATTTATTTATTTAATACCAGATCTTGCTATGCAACTTGGACTCATAGTGATCCTCTTGTCTTAGTCTTCCCAGCGCTGGGATTACAGACATGCGCTACCACATCCAGTTTCCAGGCGGCTCAGTGGCTGGCACAATGTGTGGTTATGGGGATTGAACTCTGGTCTCTGTTCTTGCCAGGTAGGTGCTTAGACTGCTGAGCTATCTCTCCAGCCCGTGAGCACATTCTTTAAACTGTGCACACTCAGATCCCATTTCTCAAGAAGAAAGGTGTTCATTCAACTGAACAACTGGTAGTTGGCATGGATTATGTCCCCACAAGCTCTTTCTTCCCAGGGTGTGATCCAGCCACCTGGGATGGATTCGTACTGTCTGCCTCCAGTTTGCTTGCAAGCCATTCCCAGTAGGGAGATAGAATTTTTGCAAAAGGGAAAGGGATCAAGAGAAGGAGGATGGAAGAGGAAGGAGGAGTGAGGAAAGAAGAGTTTAAAAAAGAGTGAAAATGTGTTATGTGTGTACCAGCTCCCCACAATGAATATAAAACAAGTATCAAGAAAAAGAAGTTCAAAAAATTGATAGCAAACTCCAGTTAGCACTATTGAGCCACTATTCCCAGAGGGGGATTCTGGGATACATGCAAGTCTTTGCCACACAACATTTTCTACAACTGTTTAGTGTATAGAATCTCCTTTTGTGTGTGCTTCCATGAGACACATTAGTCACCCATGAACTGTGAACTCGTCTGTGGCCCCTTGGTCCCTTTCTCTGTAAGGCAGAGTGCAGTCTTCCATGATTACAGCAGGACACAGGCCATTTTAGATAGTGGAAAAATAGGCAGAGTGCACATCAGTGTAGAAATCTGGGGGCTGGCAAAAGAAGCACTTGCTCATAGCATGAGAGCCAAAGCCAGAAAGCAGAGAGAGATCCACTTATTTGACCTCAGCCAGGAGTGTGTAGTGTTTACAGTTTGCAATTGAAGCTGCTCTGTACATGACCACAAGTAACTGCAGAGGGGCCATGAGTTTTAATTCTGAGGTTAGAGGTAAAAGTGAATGAGTAGTTGACTTATCAAGAATGAGTGTTGATTAGAACATCCAAAGTTCAAGTGCTGTGGGTGGCCGGGAGTTAGTTCAG
>PVKN010003925.1:0-35245 GCA_004027915.1 Capromys pilorides | reverse complement strand
CTCCCCTCATTCTCCTCCTCCAGCTTCTCCTCCTCCTCCTCCTCCTCCTTCTTCTCCTCCTCTAGCTTCTCCTTCTCCTGCTTCTCCTCCTCCTACTTCTCTTGTTCCTCCTCCTGCTCCTCCTCCTCAGCTCCTTCCTTATCTGCCCCTCACCCTTTGCTGTCTGATGCTTTCAACTCTGCTCTCCCTTTGTTCATTTCTCCCCCCACAACCCACTGACTCAGTCCCACTCTACCCTCTCCCCCCAGCTTGCACCCCAGCTTTTGTCTCTTCTTCCTGCAAGTTTCTCACTTCAAGACAAAGCGTATTGGGGCAGGGGAGATAGCTCAGTAGAATAAGCACTTGCCTGGCAAGCCCAAGGGCCTGAGTTCAATCCTAGGTTCTGCAAAAAAAAAGCGTATGTGATCCAGAAACAGCTGGGGGCACCTGCTTCCCGGGCCTGGTAAACCCCTCCCTCTGAGATCCATCTAGGTGCTCAAGCCTGCAGCAGTAGCAGGGGACAACAGAGCGCACTGCTGCTGCCCTATCTCTCCGGCTTTCCTGCACAGCCTTCTGCTCACCTCCCCCTCCCCCACCTCAGCCAGTGACTCCCCTTTGCATTGCAGGAAAGAGATTCTGAGACCATGGGTTCCCTGCATTCCACAGCCTGTTCCTAAATCAGGGACTTCTTCCAGTTCAGTCCCTGTCAGTAGGCCACAGAAATCCGCAGCAAGCTGCAAAAAAGTGAACAAGGCTCTGCAGCAATGGGTCTCCATTGATAAAATTGTTTAGAAAGTATTTAGTAATAGAGAGGGTGCAAAATGGAAATACAGGCAGGAAAAGAGGAAAGTGGTGCTGGCAGCCTATAGGCAGGAGGGCCAGCTGGGGTCCAGAACAAGGGCATCATGCTTCCTTGGATCCAGAAGAGTGTGCCTATGGCAAGGAAAAGGGGCGCTGCCAGCAAGAATGTCCAAATTTGCTACAAGGTGTTTGTGATGAAGTCAGAGGAAGCTGCAGCTGGGTGAGTTGGGGTCTGTGCCTCTCAGCCCCAGGGCAGTAACTGCCAATGGAGGGGAAAAGCCTGTTAGACTTTTGATAGATTCCGATGCAGCTTTGTCAATAGTTACCCAGCCCATGGCACCCCTTGCTAACCAGAGAGTACTTAGAATTTTCCAGAGGCTGGGGTAGAAGACTGTCCCCTAGGTCTATCAATTCATGTGTCCGCAGTGGTAGTGGAGTCACTGGGATGTGGGAAGACACTGCATTTGAGACGATACCCAGTGGCCATAAAAGCTAAAAAGGGATTCAACCCCACATTCAAAGACTGCTTGGATCAGGTCTATTGGGAAGTGTCAGTCCTCCTGGAATATGCTTTTGCCAGTCCACAAGCCCAGGACAAATATTGTCCTGCGCAGGACTTGTGAGCTGTCCATGCTATGGTTGGCGTTCTCCACCCTACTGTTCCTGATGCTTCCACTCCGCCCCAGCTTGCTCCCTCACACTCAGAACTGGTGCACTGTATTAGACCTAAAAGGAAAATATAGTAACTACAAATAAGAGGTTTCTATGTTTTTCAAATTCTTCTGCTAATTGACCTACAAAAAGTTCTGACTAGTTTTTTTTTATAATTACAAACTTATAGGAATTATTATAATTTAATTTGCCCGAAATGTATTTGGGTGCACCGTGATTGTATAAGCCAGTTATCTGGTGTGTATTTCTGTTTGTCTGTCTCTGTCCAATCTATAAACAACTATTTTATATAAGCCAAACAAAATTTTTCTTCCTTTTAGACTTTAGGATTTTTGCAGTTTTGGCTGTAATTTAATTGGGTTTATAGATAAATGTCATCCAAATTAAAGATATGCTTCCACCAACGTTGCCATCTGGTCAAAATGATGTCAGAATTGGTTTGATAAATGTAATGCATATTGTTGTTTGTGCATTATAACTTGAGAGTCTCTCATTTGTTCATATTCAGTGTGTTAAGTGTTGACATTATATTTTCATGAGCTATAAGATAGATAGAGATTCTTTAGGATGAAGACAGACGATTGAGCAGGACTCCAATTGATGGATAAAAAAGCAGCTGGTGGAACAACATTAACCAGATTTTGTTCACTAATGAGGAAGCCCAATAATCTCCATAGCCTTATGGGAGACACCCCAATAAATATTGCTCTAAGTAGACTATTACAATATGTTTACATTGGCCATTATTAGAAGGTTAAGTTTTCAAAAATAAGACAATGAGATTTTTGATTAAAAAATGCTCTTGGGGGCGGGGAGATAGCTCAGCAGGGTAAACACGTGCTTTGCAAATGCAAGGTCCTGAGTTCAATCCCCAATTCAACACGCTGTGCTGGCCTGGGAGCCCTAGGGGTGCCATGCTCGCCACCAAAACCAGACTAGTGGCTCATGCTTGTAATCCCAGCACTAGGGCGACTGAGACAGGAGGATCATTATGAGTTCGAACTATGTAGTAAGGCCCTGTATCACAAATAAATAAATAGGCCAGGGAGATAGCTCAGTAGAATAAGTGCTTGCCTGGAAAGCACAAGGTCCTGAGTTCAATCCCTGGTACTGCAAAAATAAATAAATATGTGTAAAACATGCTCTTGATACAAAACTAAATCAAAAGACAAAATAATGACAATTTGTTCTTGCTAATATCATGGTATATTAAATGTATTTAAGTCTTCCAGATGTATAGTATTCTCAAATGCAAAGCTGAGAATTTTTTTTTTTTTTGTCTTTTTGAGACAGGGTCTCGCTGTACAGTCCAGGCTGGTCTTGCGCTTACTTTTGTAGCCCAGGCTGGTCTCCAACTCGCACCAATCGTCCTGCCTCAGGCTCCCAAGTGCTGGGATTATAGGTGTGCACCACCATGCCTGGCTGAGATTGTTTATAGAGATATTTTTGAGGTGTGCTTGTCAGACCTGTGAGTCTCGCTGGCCATTTCGGGTAGGATGTTCTTCTTGTGAACGTGGAGGCCACATTTAGTGTTCTTCCTCAGTTGTCGGGCTGTACACACAATCCACTGTGGGTGCTGATGGCCACCCTACGTTACCCCTCCAGACAGGGCCCCTGCCCTGCTGACTCCAGACCCTGTTTTTCACTCATCGTTTCCTCACAATCCCAAGCTGTCCTACACCTCTCCTGAGGAGCAGTCCCCTCCAAGAGCTTCGCTTCTCACTCACCTTCTCTCTCTGCAGTGCTCACCCTACATAGCAACCTCAGTGCACCAGCAGCTCCTCCCTCCCACTGCCCTCTTCCTTTGTCCACCAGGTACTCTGGGACACTTCAGTGCCACTTGTGCCATCCACACTACCCCTGTACTAGTTTGCCTCTGGGATCCCTCAGCCTTCCCATGTTCCCCAATATCTAGTAGCCCCTAAATACCAACAGATGCTCAAATCTATAATTTGACATTTCCTTACCAATGATTTTCTTAGAACTGCCCACATGCCCTACAATACTCCCATTCTTCCTGTACTCAAATCCAATGGCTCCTATCATTTAGCTCAAGATCTCAAGGTTATAAGTAATTCTGTTACACCCGTTCCAACACATGGTTCATAGACAGTAGCTCAATAGACACTCAAAAAAGGGCAAGATATGCCATAGTCAGTGAATCTAGAGTCATAGAGATAAATGGGCTATTAAAGGCCCACCTGACCAAGCCCATCCTGGAGCTGCACCTGCCTTGGCCTCAGCTCCTCAGTCAAAGAAGAGCCTGAATTATTGATGGGAAAACTGCACAGGAGACCAGCTCAGCCCAGGGAGAGACGGGGGCCAGAAAGGTGGTGAGGTGTATTATGTTGTACCTTATCTTAGGCAGAAAGCTGTGGTTCAATGTCCCATGTTGTGTGGCTAGGGATTTTATTCCCTTGCTTGTTCAGCTCTAGATGCACGGCACTTTCCAGGGCACCCACCTTCCTGAGTCTGTTTGAGCTCCTAATGGCAAGAGTGCAATTGTCAGGAGCCAGGAAATCAATACTCTCTCCCCTCGTCATGGCTATGAGGCCGCGTATTCTGGCTGAAGGTGCAGATCCTGTGGGGGGACCTGCCTGCATTAGCTCCCCAGGCCGCTGGAGGGCTTCTTTTTTGGTTGGGTCACCCTCTGAGCCAGAGTCTGCACTTTCGAAGCAGCAGCATTGCAGCACCTCCCTCCCCTCCAGTCTGGGCAGGGTCACCTTCTGCTGCACCCCAGAGCCCACACACTGGCCAAGCAACTCACCTGCTTCCCTTCCCTAACCTGGGGTGAAGGCCCTGAGCTGTGGGGTGGGCCCAAACTTAGGGAGCTGGTGTGGTACAGAATGAGAGGTTCCATAGCGCATCTGGGTATTAGACAGACCCTCTGGAGATTTTCCTTTACACTGAGCTAGGGAAGGACTCACACACGCAGAGGACAGCAGTCCAGGTGCGCAGTGAGCCGTCGAGCAAGGATCTTCCCATTCCCATTCCCAACGCCCTGATTCTGAGGCAGGAAACAGTGGCTCTTGCCTGCAGCAGGGCACAGAGGTCTTGGTGTGAGCAGCACTGCGCTCACCTCCCCCAAGCCCAGGCCCGTTGCTATGGTAACGAGCCCTGGAAGCTTCCCAGTTGGCCAAGTACCAACTTTCAGAAAAGAAAGAAGAAATCAGGGCTGCTGTTTGGAATCTGAAAAGGAGTCAAAGAAGAGCCTGAAGTATTGATGGGAAAAATACACAGCGGACCAGCTCAGCTCATGGAGAGATGGGGACCAGAAAGGTGGCGGGGCGTATTGTGTTGTAGCTCATCTTAGGCCAGAAAGCTGTGGTTCATGTCCCAGGCTGTGTGGCTAAGGATTTTATTCCCTTGCTTGTTCAGCTGGTCTTCTTTTGAAAACATACACAGGGATTTTTCAGAACCAGAGAGTGAAACCTGGGTCTTATGCAGGCCAGGCAAACACTTCACCCCTGAGCTAGAACCCATGTTGCTATACACATTTATAAGCAAGCTTTCAGAGATAAGGGTTAAAAAGTCAACGACTTATGATCATTTTAAAAAATAATAAACTTTTAAAGACTTTTCTCCTCTGACAAAACTGAGGGCATATAGAAAAGGAGCCTGGGGTTGCTGAGGACAGCTAGGCTGCTTCATGAAGGTTCCCAGAACTAGGGTTTGGTTCCTGGGTGCACTGAGATGGCGACTGAGACTGGGTGTGCCTGCTATCCCAGCACTTTGGAGACTGAAAACAGTAGGATCTGATCTGTGTAGTGAGACCCTGTAGACCTTGCACTAAATACATTTAAAATAAAAATATTCCCAGAACCAGCACTGTCCTTTTCAGGCCATTCTTAGATGAGAAAACTAAAAAAAAACAGAAACTACAAAAAATATTTTTGAGACAGGGTCTCAATATGTAGTCCAGGCTGTCTTTGAACTCGTGTTGATCCTATCTCAACCTCCTGAGTGGTGGTGGTGTAGGCAGCTAAATTAGATAAAACATATTACAGGCAGTCAGACAGGGCCAGGCCCTCAAGGAGACAATGAAAAGACAAGGTGATTTTGTAACTTTGGAAGAGACAGACATTTCCCATTGTGGGCCAGATCTTAAGACAAAAGAGTAACCAAATATAGTCATATTCCCTAAGGATGGACATCAGGGATTAATATTCTAAATAAATATCAATCACCTTAAAAGAACCCTAAAGGGTCAATAACCCAACACCCAACAAGAAGAGACCCTGCCCTGTACTCATGCCTGCTTGCCAGATGACTTGCTTCCTCATTTGACTCCGATTCACTCAATTTTACCTGAGCAACGGTGCTTCTAATCTCATTGGTTGACCACAGTTTTGTCCCACCTGATGCCCACCTAAGTGAGTTCTTATGGGTTCCACCTTAGATCTGCCTCACCACACGATTTTGCTCTATAAAAATCCCTAGAAAAGGCAGCTTCCTGGGCAACCCACCGGGCCCTCTTCAGTCACTCTCTCAGACAGAAGCTGTCTTTCCCACAATGAATATTCTGTTCTTAACCTCCATTTGTTCCTAAAATCCACTTTTTGGTTTTAGAGAGCACAAACTCATCTAGGTACCTTTCAGGTCTGGAGTTTCATTCCCTGTATCAGTGGAATTACAGGAATGCACCACCACACCTTGCCCTTCAGTGATAATTTAGACTTCCTTAAGGACACATCCTGAAATGAACATTTCCCAGACCCTTACTTAACATTATTATAGCTAGCTAAATTAGGTAGAAATACTGTAGGCAGTCAAGCAGGGTCAGGCCCTCCAGGGGTCAGTGCAGAAGACAACTGTGTCTGGAAGCACATTCACTGAAGACCACACGTCAAGAAAAAGAGGAACTGCTCACGTATATACGCTTCCCCTAGGGATGAGCAGTAGTTTTTTGTCTTTTTGAGATAGGGTCTCATATTATGCAGTTCAGGCTGGCCTTGAGCTCACTTTTGTTGCCCAGGCTGGTCTCGAACGTGCACCGATCCTCCTGCCTCAGCTTCCCAAGTGCTGGGATTATAGGCGTGTGCCACCAGGGGCCCAGCCTGGAACGAGCAGTAGGGACTGATTGTCTAAGTAGGCATCAATCACCTTGGGGTAGAGAGCCAAACCTCCTTAACCCACGTTTTTCCAGGAAAGTTTGTCCATCCCACCCGTGTGAACTTATTTCTACATTTGATCCCCATTTAATTAATACTACCTAAATGACTATACTTATTATAAACTTATTAGTTCACCATAGTCTTATTCCACTTTACATCTACCTTGGGATTTCCCACTGAATCAGTGTTACCCAAGTCACTATGCTTGTAATTATGTCGGTTGGCTACAATGTTGTCCCACCTTAGACTCACACCACCTTAAGATTTTGCTCTTAAAAACTCCCTTGAGCAGTGAGGGCCCAGCCACCCACTCTAGACTCCTTTCTTTTATAAGGCAGAAGCTTTCTTTCTCCCCAATATTTTCTGCTCCTAACTTCAATTGTTTCTAGAAGTTGTTCTTTGCAAAAAGTTATTTAAAAAGTCTTTATTTGTTTTAAATTTTAGAATACATAACCTGGGGCTGGAGAGATAGCGCCGTGGCACAAGTACCTGCCTGGCAAGTGCAAGGTTGTGAGTTTGAACCCCAGTCTCACAAAAAAAAAAAAAAAAAAAAAAAAAAATAGAACACATAACCTCAGAGTATCAGATATCTAGCAAGCTAGCAGGTTGGGAGTTGCAATATTTCCTTTAAAACTGGATTATTTGACAGTAGTATATCATCCTTACATCACTATGAATTAGGAAAAACCTGTTTTCTTATGTATGCCATGAAGCAGGAATCTACTAAATTAGGTACAGAAGCCCCTTAAGATGGGATGTTGTCCTCAGAATTGTATAAAGTGAACATGTCACGAGTAAAAAGAAACTGTAAGTTTAAAGTGCCTCTTAAAAATCTGTTGGAGCCAGGCTTACTTCCCTAAACGTAAGCATCGGGATTGATCATCCGAGGAAACCAGGAAGAGTCACTAATCCAACTGCTACCAGCTGGCGACGGGATAAACTCCTGTTCTGCGTCCATGCCTGCTCGCTACATGTCTCACTTCCCCATTTGGTTCCGAATTTACTCAATTTTACCTGAGCAATGGTGCTTGTAATCTCATTGGTTGACCGTAGTTTTGTCCCACCTCATGCCCACCTATGTGAGTGCCCATGTTTTCCACCTTAGCCCCACCTCACTGCATGATATTACAATTTAAATGTCCCTGGAAGAGACAGCTTCCTGGTGACAACCGGCTCAGGCCCCCCTTCTGTCCCTCTTAGACAGAAGCTTTCATTTCCCAATAAATATTCTGCTCTTAACCTCTGTTTTTTTCTAAAATTCATTCTTTGGTTTTAGAGAAGATGAACTCATCCTAGGAACCTTCCAGGTCCAGAATTTCATTCCCCTATATGAGAGGGAGCATGGCCAGAGTGTCACTGTGGCTTCCACAGGCACAATAAGCCCCACAGGTGTCTTTGTGCTGTGTTCTGTTGCTATAGCAAAATATCTAAAGCTGAATATTTTAATTTCTTCAGCTCAGAGTTTTGGTGGATGGAAATCTAGGTTCAAGATGCGGCATTCTCACCCATCGAATCCTGGGAGGCCTCTTGGAAGAGTCACAGTGGGACGTCTTAGCAGGGGAGGTCACACGGCCCAGAACTTGGGCAGGGCTTGCTTGTTGGTTTGGGTTGGCAGTAGTAGGGATTGAATGTAGGGTCTCAGGCATGCTAGGCGAACTGAAACGCACCCTCAATTCTCTGTACTTTTGGTGTTTGTTATGGTTTGTGTATAGGTGTCCCCCCAAAGCCTCATGCTGTCATGGGGCTGCTTCTGGAATTTGGAATTGATTATTGTGAAAATGGGTGCTGCCCCTCCATTTGCATTTCAATGTAAGGTAGGAAGAGAAGTCAGCTGCTTGAGCTGCTGCTACTCTCCCTTCTGTCTCTTGCTCTTAGCCGCTGCCATGGAAGGTTGCCCTCTGCCATGTCCCCTTGTGCCTTGAAGCCAGCTGAATATGGACTGAAACCTCCAGTAACTGTGAGCTAAATAAACCTTTCCTTCCCTCATTTTGAGTGTCGGGTGTTTGTCCCAGCAACAAAAAACAAAAACAAACCTCAAAAAACAAAAAAAAACCCACCAACCCCCTAAAAAAAAAAAGAAAAGGCACTTCATAGTCTTAGCATGAAAACTGTCACCGAATCAGGGCTGGAGTGAATTGAGACCGAGGTGGCACCCAGAGAGGAGTGCTTGCCTCGCCTGCGGGAAGCCTGGGCTCAAGTTCCAGCCCATGAAAAAACAAAAAAGCAGCACCAAAAACAGTCACCTAGTTAGGCTTTAAGTTTTTAAAGACATTGTTTATTGGCATTGCTTATTATTCATTTGCTGGGGCTACCATGACACTGTATCACAGTGGCCTGGGCATGACTTAAACCACGTGGATTTACTCTCTGGAGGTTCTGGGGCGGGAAGCCTAGTCTGAGCTCTCCACAGGGCCTGTGTCTTCCTCAGCTTCTCTCTCTTGGTTTTGTAGATAGATTCCATCCATGACTTCATGCAATTGTCTGTCCCCTGTGTGTGTGTGTGTGTGTGTGCGCGTGCATGCGTGCACTTGTGCACCCATATGGGATGCACGTTTCCTACTCTCTACAGGACGCAAGTCACATTAGGGCATGGCCACCCACATGGCCTCACCCATGTAAAGATCCTGTGCCCAAATAATCCCATCCCAAGGTCCTGGCTGCTAGGACTTCACCATATCAGGTTTTTTTTTTGTTGTTTGTTTGTTTTTTTCTTGGTACCAGGGATTGAACTCAGGACTTTGTGCTTGCCAGGCAAGCACTTATTCTACTGAGCTATCTCCCCGGCCCACCATATCAATTTTGGCATACATAGCTCAGCCTATATTCTGTTTGTGAAATAAAAGTGTTACCTGCAAGTACCCTCCTAAAATCATGATGGTAGCATGAAATTATGCATAATCAATTCATTACATGTTGTCACCTTGGATCCTTCTGAGAAAACCCCCAAATTTCCAAAAGAACAGATCTTGAAATCTGATTATTACTAATATAACCATCTGTGGTAATAGCCAGTATTCCCTACTGGTTATTATGTGTCATGCATTGTGTTAAATTCTTTTTAGCTCATGTAAGTAACAACTCTAGGAAAGGGACACAGTTATTCTTATTTGGTACGGGGTTTCACTACGCAGCTTGAACCTGTAGTGATCCTTCTACCTCAAGCTCTGCAGCACGGAGATTACAAGCAGGCCCCACTAGGCCTGGTTTGGTGGCCACCATGGTGCACCCAGGGTTTTGGGGACAACACAGCATCGTCCAGGGATTGAATCCAGGTCCTTATGCTTGCCAGGCAGGCGCTTAGACTGTTATGCTATCTTCCCAGCCCTGGACACAGTTATTCTTGTTCCACAAATGAACACAGCCTTGGCATCTGAGTGAGCTGCTTCAGACCACATGTGGTAGCACTGAGTTGAGAGCCAAGTTGTAGGTTCTGGAACCAAAGAATAAGCGTCAAGCCATACAGAGCAGCACATACATTCCTGCACGCTGGGAGCCCAGGGCCCAGCATCAGCCATTCTCATTGAGCTTTCTTGGTAGTCAGCAAGCTTGGATTTAGATCAAGACCAATTGCTGAGTGTGTGTGTGTGTGTGTGTGTGTGTGTGTGTGTGTGCTTGTGTGCTGACATTGAAATAAAAGGGGCTTCACACATGCTAGGCAAGTGCTCTGCTACTGACTCACCCAGTCCTTTTTTTTTTTTAGTGTACTTGGTTGTTGCAAGGTCTCGCTGTGTGGGGTCGACTCATGCTGATCCTTCTGCTGTCAGCCTCCCCAGCACTGGGATTAGAGGTGTGTGCCACTACACCAGGACTCTGGCCGGCTCAGGCCACCCTGGGGGTGGGGCTGGCAAGGTATGCGGTGCCAGGGATCAAAGGGTGGTCCCGGGCATACCTAAGCAGGTGCTTTAGTCTGCTGAGCTATCTCACCAGCCCTCCCCCAGTCCTTTTTAATTTCTATTTTGAGACAGGGTCTCCCGTAGTTGCCAACACTGGCTTTAGGTCAGGATTCTTTTGCCTTAACCTCCAAAGCAGTGGGGATTATAGGCATGTACCACCTTACTAGGTTCCTTGGGCTGCGCTTTTTCTTTCTTTCAGCTAGCATTCCTTTTTAAAAATATAGTTTACTAGTGCCTATTACTTTTATAATTAATGTGCTTCCATGTGGCATTTTCCTACGTAAAGATTATATACATTGGTCATATCTGTCTCCCCACTCCCTGCCTCACACCCCTCCCATGTCCCCTCCCTGATGTCTACTAACAGTGTCCCTTCTACCTTGTGTCATCCTTCTGAGATTCCACGAATCTGAGATTTCGCGATGCTTGTCCTTCTGAGTCTGGCTTAATCCACTTAACATGGGCTCCAGTTCTGCCCACTCCTGCAGATGACATCATTC
This sequence comes from Capromys pilorides, assembly GCA_004027915.1. Classification (NCBI taxonomy): domain Eukaryota; kingdom Metazoa; phylum Chordata; class Mammalia; order Rodentia; family Capromyidae; genus Capromys; species Capromys pilorides. The sequence goes on along the minus strand of PVKN010003925.1, from coordinate 24,286 downwards.
CCTTCTTAAAAGCTCTGCCCTGTAGTGAAGGCTGGTTAACAGGTATGGTTTTTCTTTTCAGGTAGAAGAGATGGGAGAGACACATTTTATAAAATTTACATTCAATGAGATGCATACTGTTAGCAGAAAAAGAGGGTGCAGGAGGGAGTGGGGCCAGGGGATGGCTCAGTACACAGGCCCTGGTTCAACCACTGGTGCTGAGAAACAAAGAAAACAATGCTGGTTGGCTCTGCTTCCTGCCAGGATGGAGAAACAGATTCCTTGGACAAGAACTAGGTGAACCCTCCTCGCTGAACGACTACCCGCCAGTAAACAAGAGCACCCACGTGCTCCTCCCAGCCTCCTCAGCACACTTCTTGTCCTGTACGACTCCTTTATGGAAGACTCCAGGCAATGCAAGCAAGCCCACATGGGCACAAAACTAATCGCTGTTGGTTCAGGGACATGGGAAGGGTAGGGGAGATCACAGTGGAGGGCTTCGGTGCCCACCAAACTTCTGAGGATGGTAGGGATGTCCACTCTGATGGGAAATGTGGTTTTGCTAGTATAAATGTATATTCAACTATATATTTACTATCCATCATTATGACAGATTTGGAAAAAAAAAAAATGCTGAAAGTGGCGGGGGATACCTAAGGACCCAGCACTAGGGAGGCTGAGGACCAGAAGATCAGAATCAGCCTGGGCACCGTGGTGAGCCCTCCCTCTGAAAATACATTAATAACAACAAGACACAAACAATAAAAGCCACAAGGCTTTTGATAAAGTTGCTCTGCTGACTAAAACTCAGATAGAGGAATTAGCATTTAGGGACTTGTTCTGGACACAGATTTTGGCTTAGGTGACCAAGGAACATTAGGCGCAAGTTTGAGTAACTTTTGTGGACATGTTTTTTTGTTCGTTTCTTTTTTTTAACCAGGGATGAAACCCAGGACCTTCCGCTTGCCAGGCAGGCAAGCTATCTCTCTGAGCTATCTCCCAGCCCCACATGACTTCTGTCTTATGAAAAGCTTGGTTTAAACTGACCTGGTGAGCTGTTTCACTCTCATTGCTTCATTTAGCAGGTTGGAAAATATACAAAGCTTCCTGGTATTGTGTTCCTGGAAAGCTAGCATAGGCTGTGCCTGGAGGAGCCGAGTAACTGCTCAGTAGATTGCATCCTAAGTAGGTAATACATACATTAAGGAAATGCATGAGGAAAAGTGTCCCTTCTCAGTTGCCATCTACCTGAGAGACTTGAGTTCCTACCATTAGCTTCTTTACCTCTTTCTAGAGACTTTGCTTGTGTAAGCACTCTGTCCTATTCTTGTTGACCTGTATTTCTTGTGAGACAGACTCCCAAGTGCTGGGATTACAGACATGCACCACCATAATCTGTCTCATTTGAATTTTAGAATGAGTTTGTCAATTGCTGTATCAAGCAAGCCAGGCGTTTGTTTGGGATTACAAGGAATATAGGAACACCCCCTCCCCAGCGCTGCTTTGCTTTTACCCTCAAATGGAGAATGCTAAGCACAAGTGTCTTACAAACTATTTGGGGGCTGGAGTGTAGCTCAGCGGTGCAGTACATGTTTAATATATGCAAGTCCTGCTTCAACCCCCAGCACCAAAACAAAAGACCATACATTTATAACAAGATGTATAAACCAGCTTCTCCCCCTAAAAGCAATCACTGTAGGCGGGTTCCTGGATGCTTCCAGCCTGTCCTCAGCAGGCCTGTGTCTTCACTCCCCACTCCCCCACCCCACCCCCCAGCTGGGCACTCATGCAGAGCCAGCGCCTTGGCCACATGTGGGGCCTGCAGGATCTACCTCACCCTTCAGGGAATCCCAGTGAAGCTGTGGGTGGGCTGGGGCAGGGACAAGCAGATTCTGTTCCAAGCCTGAGTTGCACATCTCCATGGCAACCGCTATTCAAAACTTGGTTGGCACTGCCTGTGGCTTTTCATCCTTTTTATCAGTCAGGGTGCCAGTGGAAATCCCACTGGCCCTGGGATCCCAGAGCTTGGGAGCTGGGAGCTGCAGTGAGGCTGAGGGCTCTCCGAGGAACTGGCCAAGGGTCCAGGGCCTCCGCTGTGTGTCTCCAAGGGCTGCACTTGTTTCGGCTGCTCTCCATCACAATGAGCTTTGGGCGCTGCCTACCTAGTTAAGTGAGAGGGGACTAGGGCCTTGGGGGCAGTCCCCAGAAGGGTTAGTGTAGGTCTTATGAGGTCCCAATTAATTGCTGCAAGAAGGAATTGTGAAAGAACAAATCTGACTCCCAGCTCTCTAGCTTCCATTGACCACGCTCCTGCCAATGCCATGTCACTTACCATGAAGCCTGCACCATAGTCAGATGCAAGCTGAGGCCACTTGTGGGCTTCCAAAGTGGTGAGATAAACACATCTTCTCTTTATAAAGTATCTAGTCCCAGGTATTTTGTTACAGTGATGGCAAACAGACCCTATACACTGATATACACCTACACATTGGTATTAGTATGTGCATAACATCTGCCAAGATATCTTTCACTGGTCATCATCTTAATTAAAACATTAATTCATAAACACAAGTGTGCTTCACTTTAATTTATAACAATGTCCAACAAGCCATAAATGCACCGTGAGTCCAAAATGTATCACTGGAATTCATGAAGGAGTGGTATTTGCACTCGCTAGACATTTTGTGGCCTGCAGCATTTCAGCTACTGTCCCAAAGAGGAAGCAGTAACAAAACAAAACAAAACAAAACAAAACAAAACAAAACAAAACAAAAATCTCAGAGTTGTCCCACAGCTCCCTGGTCTTCTGTTCATTTGGGCTGGGGAGATAGCTCAGTGGCATAAGCACCTGCCTGGCAAGTACAAAGTTCTGAGTTTGATACCCAGTGCCACAAAAAACAAAACCAAATCCCAGAGTTGTCCCAAAGAGAAGGCAGTGAAAGATTTATGCGGGCTGGGAACAGGCTGTACAAAGCATAAGTTTAGGTCTAATGGGCCTGCCTCTTCTCAGGCCTTGCGAAAGTTTGCAAGACTCTTGTTCCGTGGTCATGCTAGGGAGTCTAGAGCTGTAGGCTAAGGACTGTGACAGGCTTCCTGGGGCAGCCCACACCTGGCTGGTGTTACAGGCAACGATGGTGGTGGCAATGATAGCAACAGTGATGGAAGTGACTGGACCTTGAAGGCGCGGGCTGACCTGCTGCAGCAGGTTTCTAGAATATGTATGAAGTGTGATTGAAAAATAAGGTGGATGCTTAAATTTTAAAAAATAATTAATTTATTATTTTTTATGAAAAATTATAACAAGTCCTTTACTATTTCATAGATGTCATGAGAGGATTTGACACAGTTTGGAATGAAACTTAGAAACCTCTCCCTGTCTCCTTCCTCCTGTCCTTAACTGTGTTGAAGAGATGTTGAGTTCTTCCAGAGTTTTGCTGAGCTGAGTGGTTTCCAACCTGCCTGGACTCTCCCGGTAGCTGGCTCCTGCACAAGACTTTCCTGATATTGGATCTATTATCCTGCCCACTTTGAAGACACTCAGCCAGTTCAAGTTTCATGTGCTTTGCTCGTGGAACAGGTAAGCTTTGCGAAGCATGATATCTACAACAGTGCACTGCTGACGGGCATTGTGAGCAACACTTTAATAAGCAGGGATCCAGAACAAGTCTGGTCGCTCACACTGTAGCAGTTGTGTGCATTGCTGTACAGTCACCTTCCCCACGATCCATTTGGCATGCACGGATGAACGAACTACTGACATTCTATGGCTCTGCCTACCTCAGGATTCTGGTGTACAGCCCTCATTCATTTAAAAAATTATCGTTAATTAAAAAATTATCAGTGTGAAAGACATGGTGACATGAATCCCCCTCAAAATATTCTCTTTTACTTCAAACACACAGATCCCATGTGAATGTCTTAGTTGCACTGCTCTGGCTGCCTCAGTTTCCTGATAAATTAAAAATGTTTACCTTTTATGGTTGTTTTGACTTTGGGCAAGACCTAAAAGCTACAGGGTATCAGATCTGGTGACTATAATGGATGAAGACACATTGCAATGCCTTACTGACTGCCTTTCCATTCAACATATGTTCTTTATCACATCCCATAAAAACACAAAGCAGGACTTTAAGAGCTACTTCACAAAGTGTCAAGAATAATAGGACAGATTACTGAGGGAAGTATTTGAGGGAGATCGTCTTCTTTTCTTGTTGCTGAGACAAAACTTCCAATAACTACAAGTAAGGGAGGGAAAGTTTGGCTCCCAGTTCACAGAGGTTTCAGTCCATGGTTGGCCAGCTTCAAGGTAGGGCGGCATGGCAGACACCTAATGCTGTGGAGTGGATTATGCATCACCCAAATTGATAGGCAGAAACCTTGACCTCCATATTTGGAGAGGATCCTCCAAAAAGAGGAACATTATTCTACATACTGGTATACTGGCATCATTCTTCTGTCCTGCACTAACAGAATTTATCTGAATGTAGGTACAATAGTCAACAGAAACACCAAAATATCACTCAGGATTTGGAAGCAGATTTATTTAACATCAATAGGCACTAGCTTCTAGAAAATGGGAAGCCATGCTCTTTGGTGGTCTAGGACTCATATGTAGTTTGCAAACAGGAAGTACAAAGAAGCATAGTGCTTGGCTGTCTTTGATAGGTTCTTACAATATGCATCATAGTAACCCGCTATGTACCACAGAGACGTCCCTTTATAAAGAACAGAAGCATCAGGAACTGTTACCCAGGAAACCAACTGAAACTGTAGTATACTGGCTGGGGTGTGTGTGCGCATTTTCTGCTATGTGTGTGCATTCACTCTACCTTTGGTTTCCTGGTAAACCTTTGCTGGGCACATTGTGTGTGATCTTTTGAGATGAGCTGGGTAAGCTAATTATTTACAAAGGCACAGCTAGAAGAAGTAACATTACAGCTGTCAGTGGTCCTAGCATGGGCCCTGACCAAGATCTCCCAAACTGGAAAGTTTTTCCACCAGGAGTTTGCAGTTTGTTTCCCTTATTACAAAGTCTCTCCCTAAGTTGCTTTTAGGAGGAGACATATTTCCCCCCTTAGTGGCTGTGATGTACTATTACTCTAGCAAGGAAGTGAGGGAGTTAATACGATTTAGGAGAATATCCAATATGCCGTGGAAACTCATCAAATCTTGGTCAGCTTCTTGACTAATTGTAGTTTCTATTTTCCTGGGGCAGCCATTGATAAAGCTAAGGCAAAAACCACAGCTAACATGACAGCATGGAGAAAAACTCAAGGTGGATAATACAGTGTCAAGTTAATGATTGAGGTATGGAGCAATCCCATGAACAGTGTCCTCAGGATTCAGCTGTGCAAGACTGGAGAGCGTCTAGAGTAACGAGAGCAGTGTTGTGAGTGTGTTGTCTCTTTAGAGTGAGATTTGGAGGAGCTGCCTGATCCTGGGAAATTCTCCAGATATCACCAGGATGGGCTCTTTTAACTCTGGAATGGTGAATCTAATCTGAAACTTTGATAACTGCTGAGGTAGTTAATGTGCACCAGATTATAAGCATCTGTAGGAATGTCCAGAGGTACAGCTGGTTCTTTAGCTAAATTATAACGGAGCTAGTTACAAGCTGTTTCTTTATGGTTATGTTTTATTTTCTCAACCGTTTTATACTTTGTGGCCTGTATGCTGTACGTAGTTGCAAGTTATCTCAGCTACACATACAGGCTAATTGTCATTGCCAGTGGTCAAGGATAGACTATATCTAGGGATGATTTTTCACAGCAGGGACATACAAACTTCTGCAGTCTTTTCAGTGTGGGTAGGAAATGTCTTGGGCCAGCCTCAGTAGGTTCATGTAAACAGCAATAGACATCCGCAGCCCCTAAAAGGTTTTATTTCAGTGTTTTTATAGGACGGTGGTTCAGTCATTTGGATCCCTGGAGAGGCATAGGTCTCTAGATGGGTTGATTTGAGCACAGGTTTGACACTCCTAATAGAGCTATCAGTCCTAGCAGAGCTACTTCCATCCATAAACAGCCACATAATGTGTACTGAGCATCTGTCAGGGGCTTTATTTTTAAGTCTGGTCACCTTGAGAAAAGTTCATCAGTGAGTTCCAGACAGTCATGGTCTAGCGGGCTCAGCCTGGTGGGCAGGTATGTGGCAGCATTGAGTGGTTTTATCCCCATAAAACCATTCTCCAGCTGGCACAGCATGTGGTGCCAGGGATCGAGCTGTAGTCCCTGCAGTTGCCTAAGCTTTAGGCTGCTGAACCATCTTGCTGGCGCTAGATGGGCACTTTTAACTCTGGAACAGTTGACTTTTTTTTTTTTTTTTTTTTTTTTTTGTGGAAGCAGGGATTGAACTCAGGCCCTTATGCTTGCCAGGTAAGTGCTTATTCTACTGAGCTATCTCCCAAGCCCCGGGAATGGTAAATTTAATGCTGGGTTTCTGAAACTTTAATAACTGTTGAGGTAGTTAATATGTACCAGATTATATGCATCTGCAGGATGTCTACAAGTATACCTGGGGTGGGGGGGTGTTAGCCCATAGCAACTACATCCAAGTGTTTGTACAATTGACCACTGGGTACTCCTAGCGGCTGAAAGTCTGAGTGAGCATGTTGTCATTTATCAATAAATTGAATTTCAGCTACATCTAGAATTCCTAAAGTTGGAACATAGAGTGGGCCTTTTATTATTATTTTTTTATGTGCACATTTTGCTTTTCCCAAAATATCTTGTAGCTGGTTTCTGCCAGATAGTGCAGAAAAGCTTTTGTGTCTTTCCAGCAGGCAGCCCAGTTGTCATTAATCAGAAGGGCAGTGATATTTTGTGCTGGGAACCTAGTGAGGCCTGCTCTGAGGGCTTCTGCAAAGAGGACATGTGAGCTTTTGAACTTCTGGGAGGTTGAGTCCAGGTCAATTGACTTTTTAATTCAGAACTGGAGTCCTTTCAATTAAAGGCCAAGAGGGGGTGGCTGACAGAAGTCGACTGAAGGCAGAGGAGGCATTCTTTAGGTCTGGGCAGGTGCGCCAGCAGGCTGTAGGTGACTTCAGGGTGGAGGACAATCACAGCAGCACTGACAACTTGGAGATCCTGAATGGCTTTATGGGCAGGAGAGGTGTCTTTCAGCAGTTTGATAGTCTACAAACATATCACAATTTTGAAACCTCTGGGTGTGTGGTTGCCTGGGGGTAGGGGCGTGATGGCAAGCAGGAGGGAACAGAGAAGCAGGCTGTCTCAGAGTGGTCAAGTCTGTTAACAGAGCTTCCTCCAAAATAATGGGAGAGTTCCAGAACCCTTGTATGCTGTGGCCAGTGTGGCTCTCAAGCTTCCCAGGGTGAGGACCGTGACTAGAGGTGAGAAGGTAAAGTCATAATGAAGACAAGACATAGAAAGCTGGGGTCAGGTGGAGCCCTCTCTCCAGATGGGAGGAAAAAGGACTGGTTAGCAACCATAGTATGTTTATTTACACATTTGTTGGGTTGATGTCATGTGCTATCCTTCTGCCTAGCAATCCACTGCATGGATTGCCTTGGGTGCCTGTATTTTCTGGACTGCAGCAACTTGTTCATGTGGCTCACCTTGGGTGCTGTTTGTTCTCAGAATGGCCTTGCTCCAGCCCCACACACGTGATCATTCTCCAGCTTCACCTGCTCCCTAATTGTGTGGATGCATTGGGAACTGCAGAGTACAAGTTGATGGCTGCGTTGTTAATGACATGGAGATCTTTTTTTATTTTAATTTTATTTTATAAAGAGAGTACAAAATAGTATTAAAACAAAATTTACAAGTGATATAGAATTTTACTTACCAAAGTAATATGAATTTCAGTGTATAGTGTTGCCCTCCAACCAGTGATTCATATTACCAGATACATGCATGTAAAATTAGAAGATGAAAAAAGAGAAATATATTAAAAATTAAGAGAAAAAGGAGACAAAACAAATTAAGTATTACCTGCTCTTTTCCATAGACCAGCAGAAATGCACAGTACAGGTGTCTAAACCATCCTGCTTATAAACATATAAGCTTTCCCCTACCCCTCTTCTGTCCTTCTCAACTCAGAAACTCTTTCCTTTTAAATAAGATCATTTCCTTTTCCCAGTATCTACTGTACTTTTTAGATTCCACTTTTTCTTTCAGGTTCTCACACAATGGAAACAATACAGAGCTGATTTATTTCACTTAAGAGTATCTTCTCTAGGGGCCGAGGAGATAGCGTGGAATAAGTGCTTGCCTGGCGAGCACAAGGTCCTGAGTTCAATCTCTGGTAACACACACACACACACACACACACACACACACACACACGTATGCTCTCTAACTACATCCATTTACTGGAAAAAAACCTCAAATCTATCCTGTTTTATAGCTGAACGATACTCCATTGTGTAAAAATACCACATCTTCTTTATCCATTATACCTGATGGGTATCTGAGTTGTTTCCAGGATTTAGCTGTGACAAATTGTGCTGCTGTAAACATGGGAGAACATATATTGCTGTAGTATGAGGTTCTCAGTTCTTCTGGAAAAATACCCAGGAGGATAATAGCTGGCTTGAATGTGATCTCCAATCCTAGCTTTTGAAGGAATCTCCACACTGATTTCTATATTTGTGCCAGTCTGCACTCCACCAACAGTGGAGAGACATTCCTTTTTCTCCACAATCTCTCCAGCATTTGTTATAAGCTCACTTCTTGATGTTAGCCTTTTTTTTTTTCTGGGGTGAGATGGTATCTCAGTGTTGTTTTAATTTGCATTTCTTGAATGGCCAATGATTTTGAGATCAAGCATGTTCAGTGGAAGAAAGGTAGCCTCTTTAATAAACAGTGCTGGAAAAACTGGCTTTCCACATGCCAAAGGCAAAAATTAGACCCATGTCTATCACCATGCACTAAACTACAGTCAAAATGGATCAAAGATTTATTTATTTATATTTAATGTTTTTAGTATGGTGTCTCACTATGCAGGTCAGGTTCATAGTGAACTTCCTGCTTTTAGCCCCTCTAGTGGTGAGATTATAGGCATGCCCCACCATGCCCGGACTCAGTGGACAGCTCAGCACACCTGAAGGCAGGGCTGGAGTAGCATGTGGTGCCAGGGATCAAACCCCAGTCCCTGTGCTTGCTTAAGCAGGCTCTTTGTCCACTGAGCTATCTTGCCAGCCCTAAAGATTTAAATATTAAAACAGAAACACTAAATCTTCTGAAGGCTAAAGACATAGGAGTAGGCAGAGAGTTTATGAACAAAAATCAAATTGCACAGGAAATACCTTAAATAATCAACAACTGGAATCCCATCTTTTTGAAAACTTTCTGTACTTCAAATGAAATCTCCAACAGAGTAAAAAGAAAACCCACAAACTTGGGAAAAATCGTAGCTGACTCTCCCTCTAACAGAGGACTTCTATCTAGAACATATAAAGATTTTAAAAAATAAGGCTCCCCCAAATTCAAAAGGCTCAATCCAAAAAGAAAAGGGCATCTGAGATAAATATACACTTTTCAGATAAAGAAATACAAATGGCAGGCATGGATATCTTGCACTGGTTGCTAATCTTCATTGGGCATTTTTGCTGGGATCAGAGCAGTGTTCTAAGGTGATTAATAGTCTATCAGGATTCAGAACTTCTGTAGCTGGCTGATGTGTGCCTAGATGCCTGTTTGTGCTTCTTGGGACATTGGATATGGAAGCATGGTTGATGGCCAGTTCCAGAAGCAAGTGTTTAACACATACTCTGGGAGGAGTTTTCAAGATTTCAGGATTGACTTTATGAATCAGTATCTTTCCAGAAGCAGCATGGGGTATTCAGGCATGTACAAGAACTCATGTTTTGTTGTAAATTTGCCCCCAGCATGCACATGAGCTGTAGGCTCCTTGTGGCCCAGTTGAAGAAGGGAACCTAGTCTGAGCCCATTAGACTAATGAAAGAGTTGTCATAGATCCAGACTGCAGCTTTTGAGAGCCCTTATCCTTTACCTCAAGGATAATTTATTTTTTAGTATCCATTCCCCTTACAACTCAAATATGACTTTTTGGCCAGAGGGTATTGTTGTCTATCAGACGGGATTTTCCTGCAGATATCAGGTGGGTTTTGTGCAATGGAGGTTGAATTTGTCATCTGTGGATGTTCAGGGCCCTTAAGGTCAAAGGGGTGCAGACCATGTAGTCTTCATAGATTCATAAAAGTCTCAAGGGCTTTTATCAGGATTCTGGATAACAGCAGTAACTTGACATTTTGTTGGGCTTTTTGACCTTCCTCATGATGCCAAGAGACTCTCTTGATTGCTTTTTTGTTGTTGTTGACTGGAAAGCTGGCCTGGTGAGAGTTACAGTGATGTCTGCTGAGGTGGAATTAATTCTCAGGTCTTGTTCAGGCTCTGGGAGCATCAGTTTTAGGGAGTTTTGCAGCAGTTTGATTTCACCTTAACTTTGCAATCGCCAGAAAACCTCTTCTTAAAATTCTTGGGCCTGCAGTCAAGGGCCATGGATTTTGACTAATTAGTTCTCATTTCTGACTCCCTATGTGTCTGTTGTGTAGTCTTGAACAATAGCACAACAGACAAAGGCAGGGGTTCCCCTTAGAGAGAGACCATTCAGATGTCTGCCTGGCTGCTTGCCTCTCAGCTTTGTTGGAGCCATCCAGACTACAGAGAAGCATCGGTAGGTTCTCCAGTTCTCCATCATTCTTATTAGATGCATCCACAGAACTGCAGGTTGGGGCCCAATCAAGCTCCATAATTGCTGAGAGAAGTCCAACTCCTCCCCACAGGGCAGAGAAGAATGGCCTATTGCTTTCACTGTCCATTACCAACACTCACACAATCATTCAGCAGACATCTAGATGTTAAACATTCTAACCACCATCCCTTGAGAGTGGCCCTGACTAATGAGAGTTGATCAGGGTCTGCTGCTTGAACTGAGCAAGAAACAGACTGAAATTGGTGCCTCTGGAAGTCTTACTGGAATCCAGCAGATAGGCAGGCAGGTAGGCAGACTGCATCCTCCTCCCTCTTGTGTCTGATATGAGCCACTTGAATGGGGCGCTGGGAATCCTTCAGACTTTCAAGAGGACTTGAGAAATCTCAGGGGTGCACCTTTCCACTGGAATCTCAAGAGGTCTTTGTTCTAACCACAGAGGCCACAACTGGTGAGATCAAAGAGATCAGGGAGGTCAGTGCAGTTCATCTTTCTGGCCAACACACAAGATAGAGTGGCAAACAGAAAGGTCACACAGGATTTTGAGGCAAAATTATTTAATAACAATGGGCACTAACTTCTAGAAAATGTGAGGCCCTGATCTCTGATGATCTGGAATTTGTATATGGAGTTTGCAAACAGGAAATAGGAAGAAGCACAATACTTGGGTGTCTTTGATTTGTTCTTACAATATGCATCACTGTGGCCAGCTATATGTCATAGAAACCATCCCTTTACAAGGAACAGAAGTAACAGGAACTATAATGGGAATGGTTACCCTGGCAACTAACTGCAACTGAAGTATACTGGCTATGGGGGCACATTTTCTGCTACACAGAGGCATGAAAAGTAAGAATTACACTTCCCAGCTCTCTTCGTAGCTGCATGTGCTCACGAGAGCTTGCTCTGGACAGATAGCTCTAAGAGGTGTCACATGGTCTTGAGGAGGTCTTGGTAGTGAGTAGAGAGCCCCGGTCTTCTTTTCTTCCCCTTTCTGTGGGTGCAATGGGAATGGACTGGGCCATCCCTGTGGTAGTGGATGCCATGTGTTGAAGACAATGGAACAATGGATTAAATGGGCCCCAAGTTCCTGGGTCATGGGGCCCCATACCATCCCTGGACTATTTGTCCTGAAATTTATTCACATGGGAGAGAAAAACAATTCTTATCTTTTGATTTCCACTTTTCTGACACAAGTGACCCTAACTTTTGCTGATACCAGGTTGTCCTACCAATACTCTGGATTGGCTTCATTTCAATGTAATACACGAGCCCTTCATCTCTTTTCTCCCCACTAGGTACCAAGAAGAGAATATGGCTACCTTCACTCCCAAACTAAATGTAGACAAAAGAGAAACTTAAGGCCCAGCATCAGCTGGCTCTGGAGACTCATTGGTCTTATCTCCTCAGAGGGGCTATCTTGCTGCTGCAGGCTGGGGCAGCTCCTCTCCCTCTGCTGGGGAGTCCCCTTCCTGTCACACTGAGAGGGCCTGTCCTGCCCTAAATGACTTAATATCCTGGCATTCTGAAGAGCCATTCCTCCTATACAAGGGTAGCTTTAAAAAATGGTACATCCCGCTAGGCATGGCATGTTGTTGAGTAGCAGAGCACTTTTCTAGCAGGCAGGAAGTCCTGGTTCAATCTCTAAACAGTGGTGGTGAACGATGGTACGCATGCCACAACTGGCTGTTTGCTATCATTGAAAATGCTGGTGCTCACTAGTACCATCCCTGCGGGATGCCTAATACCAGCCCTGTTACAAGAAACCAAGCTTTCATTAATCAGTGTTGACATATATTAGTACAGGCTCAATATCAGTCATTGGAAAATCTAACATCCTGATTTCTCGAAGCTCCAAAGCTTTTTGAGTACCTACATAATGGTATAAGTGGCAAATTTCAGTCTTACCTAACTGGTCACAGTCAAAAGGAAGGCATGCTCAAAGTACTGTAGAAAGTTAGCTTCAGGCTATAGATAGAAATATATGAAGCATATGTAGATAGCATGTCTAGACTACCCTTCTTTTCCGAGATACCTAGTTCTGATCATGTCTGGAGTGAGGATAGATCTTATCTATCTGGGATCTATAAATATCATACTAGTAAAGAATTAGAGATACAAGTTTAGAAGGAGAAACAAAATCACTTTATTGGAAAGGAGAGAGAAATGAGGAGACAGACAGCTGTCTGGCTGGAGTAAGGCGAGAGCCATGGGTGGTCAAGCGTCTCTTTTCTCAGCTCCTTTCATTGTATGGCAACAGAACACTATTCCTTGAGAGTTGTCATAACTTGATTGGTTATTTTAGGCTCTGCGACCCCTTATTTGGCCACTGGCCTTGTGCATTGCCTATGTGTAACTCTGTAAACTGTTTTTAAAATTTATTTATTTATTTGGTATAGGGTCTCACTATGCAGCTTGGACTCATAATGATCCCCCTGTGAGCCTCCCAGAACTGGAATTACAGGTGTTGGCCACTATACCTGATTTTGGTGGCTGGCACAGCATGCACTATCAGAGATCAAACCCAGGTCCTTGCACTTGCTAGGCAGGAGCTTACACTGCCGAGCTATCCCCCAGCCCATAAATTCTGTAGCCTTTATCAAGGTGATAGCTCTGACATTTTTAACAGAACCTCACATTCAAGGCCAAGTTAACAATTAGTAAAGGGATATATGTACATTTGCATGCATTAAGATGGGAGAATAATGTTTACATGAGTAGGTATTTTATATACAGTACTCAGTAAGTTTTCTATAATACAGATGCTTCCCACTTCATATCCCTTATACTTAACTGGAGATGGAAAGGAGGAAAGGAGGAATCAGTTCTTCCTGCTTCTCTGAATTTCTCTCCCTAGCAGGGAGTTACCTCTTTCTAGTCAGGGCTTGTCAGAAGCCTCACTAAGGCCCCTCAGTTTCCTCTAACCTTCTGAACATTCTGTCTGCACAAAGGCTCCCAGATCTGAACCTGAATCACTGTAGCCTCAAGCATTCTGGAAATTGTATGTCACAGTTTCCAGACTCATAAGCACCTGCTGTCTCTGGCCAGCCTGAGTAGGTACAGACAAGCACTGACAGATATTTTTAATAGTAGAAAGAATTGATTGAGAGGAAAAAAGCTCCCATCTGAGAGGGACAGAAAGGGGCCCAGAAAGTGGGCTGTCCCCCACCTTACTCCTCACGGGTGTATGATTGAACAAAGCCCTGAGATGAGGCAAGCTTATGGGGGTACAGGACTATAACTAACTAACTAACTAACATATTTGTAACCCCTGTAAGGTCCTCTTCTTTCTTTCTTTCTTCTTTCTTTCTTTCTTTCTTTCTTTCTTTCTTTCTTTCTTTCTTTCTTTCTTTCTTTCTTCTTTCTTCTTTCTTTCTTCTTTCTTCTCTCTCTCTGTCTCTCTCTTTTTCTTTCATCTTGGGAAGGGTCTACAGGTTGTTCAGGGTCTCACTATTGGACTCCTAGTGATCCGCGTGTTTATAACCTTCCAAGATCTGGGATGACAGGTGTCCACCACCATGACCAGTCTCAATTGTCAGCTCAGTGCACCTCGGGGTGGGGCTGGCACAGCAAGCCTGGGGGTCAAGCCCCCAGCCCCTGTGTCTGTTTGTAGGCGCTTTAATCTGCTGAGCTATTTGGCTGTGTAAGGTTTTATTTCTGTGTAACCTATCTGTATACCTTTAAATGGGGGAGAATCCTCTGTATTGCATGAGATCAGGACCAGTGACAGAGACACTGAAGCCAGGGCTGGCTGCAAGTGCACAGATGCTGGTGCTGTGTCCTGGGCTTACAGAACAAATGGGGCGCTGGGAGGACAGGTTTGGCTCTGATCCTTCAGGAGTGCTGGGCAAAGATTTTCGGGTTGGGACTGACGTTTCAGTGAATTTGATTTCAGGAGGGAACTTGATGATTTTGGGCTGGTGGCAGATTTCCAAAGAAAGCAGGAAACAGTAGCAGAGAGTTTTGACCAAAATAGCTTTGTTCAGGATGACAGTAGTATATTTAGCCTGTCAGATTCCAGATAACAGGGCTATTTTCCTCTATAATCAGGGTGTACTTAGCATCTGCTGGCAGGTTTATTTTTCAGTTATGATCTACTGAGCCCAGCCTGGTAGACACACACGTGGCAGGACTGAGTGGTCCATAGCTGCTCGGAAGGCCCAGTGCAGCATGTGGTCCCTGGACAGTTAGGTACAGTGGCTATAAGTATGTGGAGGCACAGGGAGGGGGTGACCTTTTGTGACTGGATCCAAGTACTTGTACTGGTTGGCCACTGAGCACTTCCAGGGGCTGACAGTCTGAGTAGGCATCCAGAGTCCCTGGAAGCCAGCAGCTCCAAGATATTTGCAGAGGTTCTTTCTTGTAGCCACTTTCTGCCAGATATTACAGCAGAGCTTTTGTGTCTTCCCAGCAAGCAGCTTGGACATCATTAATTCGAAGCGCAGTGATATTTTGTGCTGGGAGGTTAGACAAGTTTTTCAATCTCTAGGAGGCTGAGTCCGGGTCTGTTGATTTTGGAGATTAGAACCGGTGTCTTTTCGCTTAAAGGTGCACAGGAGCTGACGGACAGGAGCCAGTCAGAGGCAGAAGGAGGCATTTCTTTTTAGATCCAGGCAGGTGTGCCAGCGGGCTGTGTGTTGCAGAAGACTGAGGCAATGCAAACAGAGGGCAACCACAGTGGCATTGGCAGCTCGGGGATCTTGATCTTGCTTTACAGGCAAGAGAACGTGCTTTAACAGTTGGACAACCTATAGATATTTTACAGTTTTGAAGCCTTAATAATTTTTTTCTTACTGGCTCTTGATGGAACTGGATGGGACAGAAAGATAAGCTGTCCTGGAGCCAAATTTATACTAGCACCTTCCCCCAAAATAGTGAGAGAGTTCCCACACCTTTGTGGCAATTGAGTAATAATCCAAAAAGGGTGCATATTCAGGGACCACAGAGTGCAAGGGGACTAACAGCCCATCATGACCTTGAGCTGCTGTGTGGCTTGATGCCTGCTTATGCTTCTATGACATTTGACAGGGATGGAGGTCACAGTGATGTGTGCTGCCAAAGCGAGCACCTCGTTTTGAAATTCTGTGTTCTTTTTATTGCTTTTTCTCTTTAAAATTAAAAAAAAAACTTATCTGAAAGGCACAAGACCGATTTGTTCAACAATTTTTATTATTATTATTATTATTATTATTATTATTATTATTATTTTGTCTTTTTGAGACAGGGTCTCTCTGTGCAGTTCAGGCTGGCCTTGAGCTCACTTTTGCAGCCCAAGCTGATGTCAAACTCGCACTGATCCTCCTGCCTCAGCCTCCTAAGTGCTGGGATTATAGGCGTGCGCCACCATGCCTGGCTCATTTCTTATTTTGAGGCCGAGCCTCACTAAGTTGCCTAGGCTGGCCTTGCTCTCATAATCCTCCTGCCTCTGCCTCCTAAATAGCTGGGATTACACGCATGCACCAATATATTTCTGGCTTATGCACCCCTTTGAAGGATGTATTTTGCTGCTGTTTCATGTAGCTGATGGTCACCACTATGTCACTTCAGACACTTTGTTCCCTTCAGAAAGAAACCGTGTGCCCATCAGCCCCACAGGCGTGATCCACTTTTTGCTCCAACATTTTGGTATTTTGAACATTTGTGTACAAGGTTTTGTGTAAATGTGTTTTCATTTTTCCTGGGTATATATGTAGGAGAATTGCAGGATCATACAGTAACTCCACGTTTAACTTCTGTCCAACAATTCTCCAAGAGAACAACGCACATTACATTCCCACCATTGGCAGAAGGCTCTGCTTTCTGCATGTCCAAGCCATCATTTGTCATAGTCTGTCCTTTTAACTTTACACGTCTTGATGTGGTTTCAATTTTCACTCCTCTAGTGACTAACATCTTCTCATTGCTTACAACCACCTGTGTATGATCCTTGACGAAACATCAATGCAGAACCTGCCTCCAATTTTTTATCTTTCATTTGTCTCTTTGAGACAGAGTCTTGCTGTGCAGTTCAGGCTGGTCTTGAGCTCATTTCATAGCCCAGGCTGTGCTGAACTCACAATGATCCTCCTGCCTCAGCCTCCTGAGTGCTGGGATTATACATGTGCATCACCACGCCCAGCAACCTACACTTTTAAATTCAAGTATTCACTTTTTAATTGTTAAGTTGTAAAGGTCCTTTATATATCCTAAGAAAAGTCTTTCATTGAATATGTGATTCACAAATATTTTTTTCCATCCCTGTTGTATGTTGTGAGTCGGTGCCAAAAGAAACAATGAGAAGACCCGATGAATATGCTTCAGAGGACTCACTGAGATTTGTCTTTCTCAAAGTGAGCCCAGAGCTGCAGAAACAGCTCACTTTTATTGAGGGTTAGAAGCAGGCTACGGAATGTGCAAAACTACTTTACAGATTACAAATCACTATGTCTTCTACTATTTACCTAACTAGGTTCACACAGATGCTAACATAAAAAACGAGCAGAGGAGGAGACAACCATTAACATCCCAAGTAAGAGGTCAACAAACAGGGCGCCAGCAAGAGAAGTTGCTATCTGCAGTCATAAATCCCAGCTTTCTGGGATCTACAACAGACAGCAGCCCTCCCTGGGCTCTGTTTTTTGTTTCTTGCTTCTTGGGATATCAATCAGGCTTGTCTCATATTACTATACATCCCATAGGTTGTTCTTTTATTCTATTTTTTTTTTTTTTTTTTTTTTTTTGCAGAACTAAGAATTGAACTCAGGACCTTGCGCTTGCCAGGCAAGCGCTTATCCTACTGAGCTATCTCCCTGGCCCTAGGTTATCCTTTTATTTTCTTGATATTATTTGAAACACGAATGGTTTCATTTTGATGAAGCCCTATTTATCTTTTTTTTTTTTTTGTCATCTGTTATTTGTGTTTCTGGTGTTGTACTCAAGAAAAAATTTTCCAAGCCGAGTTTGTGAAGATTTATTCCTTTGTTTTCTTTTACGCATCTAAGATTTAGATTCAACACGTAGCTTGTGATGAATTTTGAGTTTACTTTTGTATACCGTGTGAGGCAGGAGTCCAACTTCAATCACTTGCATGTGTTTATGAAAAGGACTGATTCCTCCAGGAATGGTTTGATACTCTTGTAGAAAATTACTGAAGAAAAATGATAGATTGGTTTGTTTGTTTGTTTGAGACAGGGTCTCATTACGTATTGCATACTGTTCTTGAACTTGTTATGTAGCTAGCCCAGGCTTGTCTCAAATTCATGGTGCTCTTCCTGCCTCAGCTTACCAAGTGCTGGGATTACAGGTATGCACCACCATGCCCAGCAGAAGGTATCTATTTTGACTCTCAATTTTATTTCACTGATTTCTATTTTTATGCCAGAACTATCCTGTCTTCATGACCCGTTAAGTTTTATTTTTTTTCCAAGTGAATTGAATCTTTTCATTCTTTTGATAATCTCTCCCAGAGTTAGCTACTACCACAGTAACTGAAGAAATATTTAAGGTTCCATTTCAAATTTTGGCACTGCTATGAACATGGTCTTTTTCCATTTCACTGCAACTCAGAATTCAAACTGTGACTCTTGCCTTATATTCCAGTTTCAGAAGTCATCCCACTGAAGACAGTGATGCTTTCTGACAGTGGACTGTGTGACCAGGCTGTCTTTTCTGTGAGCACTAAATGGATTCAGTCTTTATATACAGACTATACTAAGAAGTCTTCTAACACATTCAAATGCACTTTCGTTTTAGTCATCCTTCATGGGATTTGATCTTTCCTTACAAAACGTTGCCTCCACTCCAAATGAATCATGGTCAAGGTCAGTCAAGTGCTTAAGATGACACCAGGCCCATTTGTCTAAAACCCTATAATGTAGATGACAAGCAGCAGCCAGCTATGACAAGGGACAGATCTAAGGTAACCAGCGAACCCATGGACATTTCTCCATTTCCAAATCATCCTTGAAGAAAATCACAGATGATATATTTTTGCTCTCCAGGAAAACAACCATGCCATCTGGATTCATGTTTGTACCAAAAAAGAGCTGAGAGATTTTGAAATTAGCAAGGATGTGCTTGCTTTGTTCTGCAGCCTCTGTCATAAATGGTTTTGTTGTTTCTGGTTTTTGTTCTTCAAGTTTGCCTTCAACAGACTTCATATACTCTTTAAATTTTTTTTTTAATTTTAATAATTTTAATGAGAAAGACATAGCAGTGAGATAGTTTCAAAACAGGTTAGTAGGTCAGTAACAATACATTGCATATTGTTGTCTTCATAGTAGCTATTCAGAGCACAAGATGCAGACATGATGTCTTGTCTAAACATTATTAGTACAAATGTTTTTTCTCATTGAACTAAGAGAAAGTAGCTGTATATCTATCCTAATTATTTTTTTCACTACATAATGGCCCTTCATTTACATCCACCTTGTTTGTTTTGTTTTGTCAGAGATGGGTGTTCCATTGCCATTCAAATATTGTAGGTGCATGAATTTATCAAAATAACCCAAAATAGTTTCAAGGTAAATCTTGAGGGAATTTGACTGACCTTGTCAGAAACAAGCTATATTTTTTGTTATATAGGTCTTGCTTTATCTTGGTCTTAACTATCCAGCAGAAGAGACTAATCACGAGGTATAAAAACGAAAGCCAGCACTCTGGCTGGGCCGCCCCTGCCCTAGCTCGCCTGCTCCCACTGCCTGCACCACCACGGCCATGGATGCCATCAAAAAGAAGCTGCAGATGCTGACACTTGACAAGGAAAATGCCCTGGACTGAGCCGAGAAAAGCAGAGGCCAACAAGAAGGCGGTGGAGGACCAGAGCAAGCAGCTGGAAGATGAGCTAGTGTTGCTGCAAAAGAAACTCAAGGGCATCAAAGATGAGCTGGACAAATTCTCCAAGGCTCTCAAAGATGCCCAGGAGAAACTGGAGCTGGCAGAGAAAAAGACCACTGATGCTGAAGCCGGCTTAGCTTCTGTGAATAGACGCATCCAGCTGGTTGAGGAGGAGCTGGATCGCGCTCAGGAGCGGCTGGCCACAGCTCTATAGAAGCTGGCGGAGGCTGAGAAGGCAGCAGACGAGAGCGAGAGAGGCACGAAAGTCACTGAAAGCTGAGCCCAGAAGAATGAAGAAAGATGGAAATTCAGGAGATCCAGCTGAAAGAGGCCAAGCACATTGCTGAAGATGCTGACAGCAAAGAGGTGGCCAGTACGCTCGTCATCATCGAGAGTGACCTGGAACGCGCAGAGGAGAGGGCCGAGCTCTCAGAAGGCCAAGTTCGGCAACTGGAAGAGCAGTTAAGAATAATGGATCAGACCTTGAAAGCATTAATGGTTGCAGAGGCTAAGGGCTCACAGAAGACAAATATGAGGAGGAGATCGAGGTTCTTTCTGACAAGCCGAAAGAGGCTGAGCCTCAGGCTGAGTTTGCAGAGGTCAGTAATGAAGCTGGAGAAAAGCTTTGGTGACTTAGAAGAGAAAGTGGCTCATGCAAAGGAGGAAGAAAGCCTTAGCATGCACCAGACACTGGATCAGACTTTACTGGAGCTAAACAACATGTGGAAGTCCTAGCTGCGGCCACATTCTTTTATTTGGTTTTGTTATTCTGTTTGATTTGTTGTTGTGTAACACCTGCTTACTATGAAACTCCTTCAATGCATTTTTATCCACTTTTACTACTGTCACAGAATAAATTATCAGCTAGAGCAGGGGCAGGGAAAACACTTTAGGCAAGCCTTTGTCAGGAGCTAAGGGGTTCACTGTGCCATTTCCCAGGGTGATGTTGCCATACTTTGTAGAGTGTAGCCACACAGCTTGCATAATCCAGGTAGGATTCCTCACTGAAGCAGGAGAGATTTCCACACACAGTGCCAAGCCTTGGGGCAATGGGAAGATGGGTGCTTGGGAGACACAGTGGGGTTTGGATCGGTCCTACTTTTAAACAAAAGGTCCCCTATGGTCTCCTGTTCAACACTGTACAATCTAGGATTCTGTCTGCTACTACTTTGTTTTGTCTTGAGTTTGACTATGAGATAGCTGTAGTCCCTAAAGTCAAGGCTTCAAAAAAGCCGAGCTGCTCTTATAAGACCAACGGTCGTTTGTGAGGGGCTCACTCCCAGCCCACCGCCACTGTGTAGAGGAGAACTCCACACAGATTTCCACTCTTTCCAAATCTCCATGTTCAAGTGAAAGATTGAGGCACTGCATGACACTGGTGAAGAAAAACAGCATTTTCTTGAGAATTATAACTATATGTAAACATTGCATAATAATGAGGAATAAAATGCACATTTTAGGACATTTTCTAAAATAAATAAATAAATAAATAAAAAGTAAAGCCATATTAATATACTGAGCTGGAAAAGGCTCACGTCAACAACTTCTGACATGGCCAGCCCTGCTGATAGCCCACTACTATTAGGGACTATTGCCTTCATATACTCTTTGATGTGCTCCCTGAAGGCCTCCTTGGCAGCGTTGGCTTCCTGAAAGCCATGGTTCCTGACAATGTCAACACCAGCAATTACAGTGCTTTTGGCGCCTTCCCCGCTGGCCTTCAGCAGAGGCCTTGTCGCCTTGTCCCTAAGGAGCAAGGCTCAGTGTTACCCTCGGTTCCACTGGCCATCCTCCCCGCTTCACCTCCAGGCAAAGCTGTGGGCCGTCTCCTGGATCTTTAAATGGAGAAGATCTCTTTGCGGCTAAATGCAGGCTCTGATGGAGAGCCACGAAGGTGGCTGTGGGGAGCCGGCACTTCACCGGCTTAGCGGAAAGCCGGGGGCTCTGAGCAAGCAGGGCAGCTTTTCCAGGGCTGTTGAAGTTTTCTGCATCTATTGCAGTTCTATGTAAATTTCAGAATCAACTAGTCAGTTTCTATAGAGAAGCCAGTTGTGATTTCGATAAGAGTTACTCTGGATTCTAGATTAGTTTGAGAAATAAAATCACATTAGCAACATTGAACATGCAATGTTGTAGTCTCCAGAGTATAAATCTTGTCCTTTTCATTAAATTTATGCCCATTTTATCTTTTGTAATAGTACTATAAGTGGAATTTCATTTTCAGATTGTTCATCGCCAGGTTACACTTGATTTTTTCTTTTCTTTTCTTTTCTTTTGTTTATTGATCTTATGTCCTGAAATTTTGCTGACTTCATTTCCATCATTACTTTGGTGAATTTCATCCTCTACCAGAAGATAAGGTCATTTGAGCTGGGGAGATTTCTCAGCAGTCTAAGTGTCTGCCTGGCAAGCATAAGGACCTAGATTCAATCCCTGGTACCGCATGCTGTGCCAGCCCTGGAACCCCTGGGTGTGATATGTTGACCCTGAAACCGGGCATGGTGATGCACATCTGTAACCCCAGACTGGAGAGGCAGAGACAGGAGGATTGTTATGTGTGCAAACTGCACAGAGAGACCCTGTATCAAAAGAATGAATATATCAGGTCATCTGTGAACACAGATGATTTTATTTATTATCCAACCTGGGGCCTTATTTCTTTTCCTTGGCTAATCGTGTGGGTCAGAACTCCCACTACTGTGCCAAATACAAGTGTCAAGAGCAGAAACACATCTTATTGAGGATCTCATGAAGAAATCTTTTGTCTTGTACCATGCTGGGTGGTGTTAGTCATGTGATCCTCTCCTTTCCCACCCTCCAAGATGAGCTCTGTTTCTCTGAACTTTCTTGGTTACAGCCCATATTGTATAGCATGAGACTACCTTGGCCTTGGCCCTAGGCTTCTGACTTTTATTAAAGGGCCTCTCATCCTCTGACTCATTTCTTGTTTCTGATTCTAGAAGCAGAGGTCTGATCAGCTTAGCCCTGTCTGGGATTGACTTCTTTTGGCCAGAGATCTGCTACTGTGGCTGACTAGAGCCATGGCAAGGGGCCAGGGTAGGCAGCAGGTGAAGGGCCACTTAGGCCCGCATGTAGGAGTAATGAGTCATCCTAATTTGCTAACTTTCCAGTTATAACCCTGTAAGTCCCATACCTTGGGCACGCCAAAGGAGCTGATAACCAAGTGCCCCCTCCTTAGTAGTTCCTACACATAGAACTCAGGCCACTCACAGGGAGTGACGGGTTTGGAGGCAGAATAGAACAGACTCACTCCCACAATCTCTTCGACTCTCAGAGAGCACCGGCTCACCTGGTGAAAGTCTGTTCAAGACTGCAGCTCTCAGTCTTTGTTGGGTGCTCTGTGTCCAGGAATATGAGAAAGACAATTTTGAGACATGGTCCTAGGAATGACAGAAGCATTAAACATAAGAAGAGCTGTGAATCTAGGATTTATTAAGGTTTAGAGTGAAAATGTCTCCAAAACCACTGGGCTGCACTCACAGCCTTCAGAAAGGTACCTATGGGGTAGGGGTGCTATGGTTGACAACTGTCAGGAGGTTGGGTCTGGGGGGGAGGCGGTGAATCCCTGGGGCTGTTCCAGGGAGAGAGGTCTTCTTGCCTCGCTCATCACTTTGCTTCCAGCTTCCTAGAGACCTGAGGTGAGCAGCCTTCATCCTTGGACCCTTCTACCACTCTGTTTCTGCCTTCGCATTTCTAAAACTGTGCTCCACAATAAACCTCTTCTCCTTGAAGTTGTGGGGGTCAGAGGTCACTCACCAGTGAGGAACAGTTGAAATCTGGTGTCTCATAGGCCATCCTCAGCTGTCTGATTCACTCAGGTCTTTTGTAGATAGGAAGGGGACCAAGAGCGGGAGGGGAAAGGAAATAAAAACTCAGACGTGCTATGAGCAGGTATCAATTTCTCAGGATAAATGCAAATATTCTGTACTACAAACAAGTACTAATGAAAATTTTTTCAAAAGAATTTAAAAGAAAAATGATTTTATCGAACTTGCATTGGAAATCATGCTATCCCTTCTACTGGTGGTGAGAGAAAGACAGGTAAGCTCAGAAGTCAAGAAGTATTGCCAGCTGAACAACAGTGCTGGAGTCGAGCTGCAATGGCCTCCTATTTTAAAAAAGCAAACATGGCATCAAGTGCCCTGAGAAAGAGGATGAGTCCTAAGCCAGAGCTGACTGAAGAGCAGAAACAGGAAATCCAGGAAGATTTTGATTTCTTTGATACAGGCAGGACTGGGACCATCAATGTAGAGGAACTAAAGGTAGCCATGAAAGCCCTGGGCTTTGAGCCCAAGAAAGAAGAAATCAAGAAAATGGTAAGCAAAATTGATAAAGAGGGGACAGGCAAAATGAGCTTCAGTGACTTTCTGACCATGGTGACTCAGAAAATGTCTGAGAAAGACACCAAGGAGGAAATCCTGACAGCTTTCGAGCTCTTTGATGATGATGAAATCGGGATAATAGACGAGAACCTGACTGCTGAGGAGCTTCAGGAGATGATTGGTGAAGCTGGCCGAGATGGAGATGGTGAGATCATTGAGCAGGAGTTCCTGCACATCATGAAAAGGACCAGCCTCTGTGGAGACCCATATCATGTCTCCTGCTGCAAACCCTTGTGACTAGATTAGTACCCACTGTCCTGTGAAATCTGGCTCCCCATTTCCCTGTAGAACTTCAGCCATGGCCTTGAATATGACTTGGACTTCTGGAAGTGTTTCTCTTTTCTTTCTTTCTTTTTTTTTTTTTTTTTTTTTTTTTTTTTTTTTTTTTAATATTATGG